>JAVYIG010010679.1:0-67124 GCA_035222895.1 Strongylocentrotus droebachiensis | reverse complement strand
GTTTAAACCGTTCAATCGATGTAAAGGCGTGCCCCACATGCTCGTATTTGTGTGTGTTGTTGAACCGGTAGCAGTACGTCCGCGGGATCGGACCGAGGGCAGCCGGTTGCGGCCCGGTGGAGTTTGCTTAGTACGGCGGGGTAGAGGAGAAGAGGAGGAAGATAAAAATAAGAAGAAGGAAGGAGGATGAGCTAGGTCTAGGAGAAGGAAATGGAGCTGGAGGAGAGGATAAGGTGAATTGAGAAGAAGGAAAACAGAATAAAGCAAGGATAAAAATTATTATTATAAATTATTATTTTTAAACTAAAGGGAAACAGGATAAAAGAAGGAGGAGGATAAGATTGGGAGAATGAGAAGAGGAAGAAAGGATAAAGCGTCCCTATTTTCACAAAGTGACGGAAATGAGGAAAATCGCATATAATTGCGTGACGATTTTCCTCATTACCATCACTTCGTGAAAATAGGGACAGAAGGATGGATTTGTGCGATTCTCCTCTTCATGAATTTAGTCCTTATGTTTGTCTCGAATAAGAGGGAATAACAAAATGAAATATGAATCTAGATCTAAATAGATAAGACAAATAATCGTTAACAGTGTTTCACCATGGCCATTTCTCCAGCCAGCTAGCAACTTGCACATTATTCTTTCTTTGTAATTCTTTTTTAATACCTTTCACTGCTTCAAGGGAAAAAGAAATAACTTACAAAATAATTATTGTGTCTTTGTCATTCTTTTAATACCTTTCACTTATTTATTCATGACAGATTAACAGGATTGGATTATTCTTGAAGTAGTTGCTTTGCCTTAGCCTCCATTATGTTTAGGTCGCAGCTGCAAAGGGTAAGTTGCTATCTGTAGTTATAAAATGTTCCTTTGTATTTCAAGCCATCAAAAATGGAATTATAATTAAAATAAGGAAAGTTAGAGGTAATCCACCCTAGCCTCGATTTGGAATCATACTTTGATTAATTTTGTTACATCACACATATGATCAATAGAGGTTCTTAATCCATTCTGAATTCAAATAGATTGGATTTTTTATGAATAATACTTGCTCATAATAACAAATTGATTATATCTCCTGTGTTACTTTTGTTCATTGTTCTTTTTTAGTCTCTATTACATATTTGAATTGAACATTAGAATTTACATTTAGGCTAGGAAAGGTTTACTTCCCTTCTTTGATTATGTCAATGTCTCTTAATCCATCATCTCTCTCTCTCTCTCTCTCTCTCTCTCTCCCTGTCTCAATTTATCTTAGGTATGCTTCAGTGCTGTTCGGATTGGACAATTCAGACAGATGCAACAAAAGGCAGAGAGGAGTAAGTGTAATTTTATTTAGTTTGAAATCAATAGGACATTTTACTTGATGGCTATTAACTTCTCTCATTCCCATTTGAAGTTTATTACTTTATGAAGTCAAAACAGTTCTGCCAATTTCCCACCACTTCTGTGCAGGTGCAAATATTGCATTGGTCAATGTGCACTGATTAAGTACTATCAAACTTGTCAATGAAAGTTGCCCCAGGGAAACATGAAAGTGGCCACTGTAGACAGGTTTCCGCTGCAGACAGGTGGCCATTTTAGACAGGTTCTACAACACGCATTTCCTTCTAGAGGGAGCCAGTATGCATGACCGTGCAATAAGACAGATTTGCCTGTATATGCGATCAGCTAGTGATAGAATCAGCCAGTCTTGTGACAAATTTGAGGTCATACTTGCAAAATCAAATTTCTCAGATTTCAATTGATTTTGATGAGAACTTTTGCTAGTATTTGGGGGGGGGGGGGATTAGCAGTCGTAAAGTAAAGAATGAAAAATGTCAGGATTTTTGTCTCGCCTGTGTAGCAAAAAGCGAGACATACATGTAGGCGCCGCTTTTCCGGTGGCGGCGGCGTCAACGTCGAATACTTAACCTCGGGTTAAGTTTTTGAAATTTTAGTATAATTTGAAAGTATAAGTTCTTATTCAATGAAACTTAAACTAAAGGGTTATCAAATATCCCCAATCATGTGAGTAGAATTTCAGGTCACTAAGTTAAGGTCAAAGGTCATTTCAGGTCAACAAACTTAGACTATGTTGTGGCATCAACATCAAAACTTAACAAAAGGTTACGATTTTGAATTTTTATCATAATTTTGAAAGTATACATTCCTATTCCATGAAACTTGAACATAGGGGTTATCAAGTATCATGAATCATGTGATTAGTCTTTTAGGTGTCAAAGTCAAGGTCAAATGTAATTTAAGGTCAGCAAACTTAGACTTTGTTGTGGTATCAACATCAAGATATTGAATAATTCTTCTGATGATTCTTAGCCAATATTCACTTCAAAATGCTGATTATATTCAGAGGATTTTTTTTTTTATTGATTTTTTTTTTTTGGGGGGGGGGGGCAGTTAATGGGCCACCCTGCGTATAAATAATGTCCCAACCTCAATTTTTCATCATATCAAATTGTGTAATGCAGGCGAGACCGCTGAGAGCGTTTCCCTTGTTCTTTTTACAAGTGTGCCCACATGAGTGATACAATTTTGGCTCATCCAAATTCAAACATGTGCTGCTAGGGAGGATTAGGGCAAGATGTGCGCTGACAGGATGTGCAGAGAGCTTACTGCCAGTTGTGACTGAATTAGAATGCATTTCAGTAGACTCTAGCATGAGTTATCTCTGGTTTTGTATTTTCTGGGCCAAAGGTTTATTTCCTCTTCTCTCTAGTCTCTACAGACATTTAATCAAGTCACTCTCTTGGGGAGGGTGGGGAAAGATGTAGAGCTGAAAGGGAGTGATGAGCAGAGAGGTGTTCTGTGACTTGTCACTGTAGCTTTAAAAATGCATTTTGTGAGACATTCTAGAGCAAGCAAAGAGTATCGTAAGTGCCCAGTAGAGGCCTACACCAGCACTGTACAAAAAGCCATCATCATAATAATCATCATCACCACCATCATTATCATCATCATCATCATCATCATCATCATCATCCTCATTATCATCATCATCCTAATTATCGTCATCATCATCATTCTAATCATCACCATCATCTTCATTATCATCAGTATCATCATCATCCTCATCATGATCCTCATCATCATCCTCATCATTTCTGTAGACTCCAGCCTTAGTTTACTCAGTCTTGGTCCTCTCAGAGTTGAACCTTCTCTTCCTCCTCTCTCTCTCTAGGTGTCAATCAAGTCACTTTGCTAGGGAGGGTGGGGAAAGATGTAGAGCTGAAAGGGAGTGATGAGCATCCCATGGCATCATTCTCCTTAGCAACCAGTGAAAACATCAGGAGCAAGGACCCAGATGAAATAGGTATTGATGAGAGATATTGATGTTGATGATGTTGGGAAGTGGCATTATAAGACGGGTTCTAGAATGTAAGCAATCCGATTGGTCAATTGACATCACGTGGGCGTGTATTAGTTCTTCCCATCGTGCAAAACATCTCCCATCAAAAATTGATAACACACGCTCGATACCTGCCAATATCGCTTTCGCGTAATTCAGCCAAATTTAATTTGTGCATAATTTTCCATATATAGATCTAGATCTAGAATATTCTAGACCTAGATCTAGTTAGATCTTACTTAGATCTAGATCTAATATCTATCTATAATCTAGATCTAGACTATATTGTAAGAAAGTATTGCCGACCCGTCTTATAAAACAAATAATGCACTGTTTCGCTCGTGTGTTAGCGCAGTTCAATTGCACTCGGTTTAGTCAGTGCGTTGTCATCTATGTGCACTGAATAAACTTCGTGCACCGGCCTTGCGCTAACACAATCGCAACAGTGCATTATTTGTATAATGACATTACAAGGATGTTAGTTTTCAACATATTGTCTGACTGAATGAAATGGTATATTGATGTTTGGTCTACAAGGACTTTCTCTACTACCAAATTGATCTATTCCCATATGGTCTACACCCAGCCCGTCTACTATCCATATGATCTATTAATCATTTAATCATGAATAATAATAATCATCAAATGATTATAAGACCTTATGGGTGGTGGACGAAATGGGCATTGGACAAACAGGGAGTTAGACCAACTGGTTATTAGACCATGTGAATAGTAGACACACTGGGTGTTGACCACATGATTTTAGGCTGCGACATCTCTCCATTTCAGGCTTTCATATTGTACAGATCCTATGAGATTCCAATGTATCTGGCAGGGATGCCAGTTTTCAGGCAATAGCCTGAATTCGGGCCCTGACAAGTTAGTTTCAGACCATAGTTGAGGCTATTTGTGTACAAAATAGCTCATTCTAGGTGATTTTCAGGCCCTCTGATAAATTCTAACTGGCATCCCTGATCTGGGTTTTGTTTTTAAAGCTCAGTGGGTAAAACCAACCTCTACTCATATTCACCACAGCAATAAAAGTGAACGGCAGGAGCACTGACCAATAAATGTATAGCAAAAAATGAAAGGTCTAGGATACCAATTGGGTGCTGGATGTTATCTTGGTATTGTTATTAATCCCTGTGGCATAAAAATAGGAAATACGGAGCAACAGCACAGAAAGAGGGGATGTTGAGATGATCAAATGGAGAAAGTGATATGTGGATGATGTTATCATTTTCCTTTATAGCATTAGCAGCCAGTTAGAAAAATCAGGAGCAAACTCCTAAATGGATGTGGCAGATGGAAGAGGATTAATGTTCTTTAGAACTGGTTAAGAGTAGAGTGTTTAATTTTGATAAAACGAACAAAATAGAAAGAAAGACTTGTTCTTTCAACAAGAAAATATCACATGTATATTTCTAATCGATATGAATATGTTAGGTCCTGTGATTGGACATATGAACATAAAAAAAGAAGAAAATAGAATACTTGACTGATCTCTTAGAAGTGACTAACTTTGTTTTTAAGTGGCCCAAACATTGTGGAGCGGTGTGTGCAACGCTTTGTAACTGCAAGGAAAAGGCGCTATATCAAATATCTTTTGGATTGGATTGAAACAATGCTTCTTTGGTCATTATTTTTCAGGTGAATTCACTCAGAAGACCAGCTGGCATCGTATCTGCATCTTCAAGCCAGGCCTTGTGGATATTGTTTATACATACTGCAAGAAAGGGTAGGTATCGTACTGTCTTGTGTCTTGTAAAGCCTCCCACAGTAGCTACTCCAGGGGGGTGTTTCACAAAGATCCTAAGTTGAACTTATCTCTAAGTTGGGCTTACCAATTATGGAAAGCCGTTAGCATCTTTGAAATTATTTTGTAGAAGTTACTTTAAAAGGCATAAAATGTGGATTCAAATAATTCATATTTTCTATCCTCAAGGATATTTCATGTTCTTGAAGTGGAAATTATGAAAAGGCTAAAATAATTGAATTTTTGCTTTCAAATATATTTTATTTCAAGGCTACAAATGGCACTCCATAATGTTTAATTCCAACTTAGAGATAAGTTCAACTTAGGATCTTTGTGAAACACCCCCCCTGTAGTTACATATGGTTATGGTGAAATTCAAAGCAGAAATTTGAGCCCTGTTTCATAAAACTTGTTATAAATAATAAATGCTAAATTCCTATGACAGATTTGCTTTCAGCCAATCAGATGCCACGATTTCGGTATAAAAATTATTATAATTTGTTGTTGATAACCAGTTTTATGAAACGGGGCCCTGTTTCATAGAACCTTTATTGAACATTTGTAAATACTTTTTCTCTGTTAGATTAGCTTCAGTTTCTGGTCTAACAATGTAAAATGTGGATTCAAATGAACTCATGTAGGATAACAAAGAATTGTTTTATTACCAGTATGGAAACCTCCTTTTGCTCTTCAGGGCTAAAACCCCTTGAGAGGAAAAATACCATACCTGAACAAATGAATGAGTGTATTATAAAAGTCACAGGTGTCAAAACATAATTTGCTATGTGTTCTTTAACCCTTACTGTACTGGGCTATTTTGAGCACCCTCTGACTGGGGGGGGGGCCTGGGAGGCCCCCCCCCTATGATCTCGGCCGTCGATTGTCCGATGAACACGAAAATTTGCATGTTTGTAGATATTTACATAAGGAACAAGATGGTATAATTAGTTTTTTCCGAATATGCAAATTTTTGTCGTTAGCCTAATTAATTATGCAAAATGCGCTAATTTTATGCATTTTACAGAAAACGTGTCAAACTCCACTTTTGGAATGTTGAAACTCATTATTCATATGAAACTTCTTTTCTAACACAAATAAGTTATTTTAATGTAATTAATAATAATAATTAATGCAAATTTTGATGCGATTTTTTTTTTTTTTTTTTTTTTTTGATGACATGCGCATACTAATTGTTATGTAACGCCTTACAGGTATATCCGATTTCGACGAAAATGGTATCAAACTGTGCGTAAGACTTGAGGGAAAAAAGTCATGAAACGACATTTCAAAATTCCAAGCGGTTGCGGCGCAATCTCCGAAAATGTTGAGGGGGGGGCCTCCCAGGCCCCCCCCCAGTACAGTAAGGGTTAAGGGTAGAAACTAAACCCCCTCCCTCCAAAAAAATAAAAATAGGTATATATCTTCAACAAAAAACTTGTATGACTCAAGAAATGTTTCTCCCCTTTTCCAAAATAGGTTTTCAAGTGTATTTGTCACCCTTAGTACAAACTTTCTTCACCCATGGCTGCATTTTTGAAGAATGCTAGTCATAACATAGTGGTGTGTTTTAGAGAGATGACGTGGTCTACTGAATACGTCACCTCACTGTGGATAATTAATTCTTAATTAACCATTAATCTATATTTGCCACACTCCACCCAGGTAAGAAAAATGGGTACCCGGCAGGATGAAATTCCTTAAATGCTTCAGCGCCTTTTTATGGTGGCTCAGCTAAAGTTGGAGTAATAATTTGATTGCAGGGCCCTCAGGGAGAACAGTATTAATACTGATGAGGCTACCCTGGGTAAACAAGACATATTGTTATTATTATCATCAGTATTATTATGTTGATATCTCCCACAGTGACAGGCTGTATGTAACGGGCAAGTTGGACTACAGCGAGTACACAAACAATGATGGGATCAAGGTCTATCAGACAAGTGTCATAGCAGGTGAGAATAAGGTGATTGTTTTACCTGACTGCTAAGAAAGCATGTATGTGCTTGTAAGTAAACAACCAGGGGACTGACGGCTTTAAGTCCTTTCCGAGGGACATTGTAATGAGGATTAATGCCTTACCTAAGGGCACAAGTGCATCGACTTGGTTTCGAACCCAGGACCTCCCGGTTACGAGACCACAGCTCTACTTTTGAGTCATCACACCTCCTCATTTGGTCATTCTGTGGCCAGACCAAGTTAAATAAGAGTGTACAGTAGCATTAAGAGTGATTACTTTTCCTTTCTTTACGTCTCTTGACATGAAATGTAAGATCAAATGGTTTAATGGCTTGCATTAAATGAAAAGTGCCCTTTTCTCTCCTCACTAATTGTATCTTTGTGAGTCTGCAGATATTAAAATTATGAAGTGAAACTTTTAAACAATTATTTTACGCTTTGTTATTTTAAAGTGACTGGGTACGAAATGTTACTTTTTATATTCCTTCTACTGTACTAACCCTCTAACAAGCAAAAAATCCTGAAAGTTTTTTTCAAACCACAAAGATATTTATGGTTTTCTTTGAAGGCGTCATTGTGAAACACCCTGTAACAGTAAATTGTCCAAACAATTTTTGAATTTTCCCAACCGTTTTTCCATGAAAATAAGACAGAAAACAGGCTTTTTAAAAATCTGTCATCACTTAAATGTTAGAAAATTATGCAGTTTTCATTTTCATCAACCTTCAACAATGTTACTGAGTCACTTAAATGGTTAACTAGCTGCCTTACTGCTGTACAAGATAGTTTGCCCCACTTCCTTTAAAGTTTGAAATAAAACCCCTACCCTAAGCAGAGCTGCAAACACCCAAAACGATGGCAAAATGCCCATGCAATTTTGCAGACGTTCCATAATACTTTGAATACTAATTCCCAGATTATAACACACAATCCTGACTGCGGAAAATAATTGCACATGACATTTGGGTACTTGTTATTGCCTATAATCACTGTTTATTTTGTTACTTCTGTCATTTTTGTTTACAGATGAGGTGATTTTCCTGACTAGTGAAAACAGGAGAGATGGCTACTGAATGAGCACGTGAGCGAGTGATCGGTTAACGAGCAAGGGAGTGATTGCCCCACTATCTAAGATGAGCACCGCACAATGTAAATCTATCAGTGTGGCATGGAGAGGGTATGTCCTAGCTGTATCTAGTATTTATTTGCTTGCCCCTTGCCCCAGTGTGGTTGTCCAAAGCATGGGGCACGTATGTGATTCGGATTTGAGCACTTTGTCTTCAAATGAAGGAAATAAATGCGCTTGCCCCACTATCTAAGATGAACACTTAAAGCCCCACTGCACTACTTATAGCTACTTGCGCCCTCTATATAGCAAACAATGCCTAATCAGTGACCATTGGTCCCCATGGTCCCCCTTTTCCTATGTTAATTGAGAGCTGAGTTGATGAAATAACCACCTGTCAGTGACCATGCAGGGAGGTCTAATCCCTCCTGGCCAAACTAGTGCATATAGGATTTAAGGAGTATAAAGCCGTCTGTGTGGCATGAAAGGGGCGATGTCCTTGCCCTAAGTGTATCTAGTATTTATTTGCTTGCCCCAGTGTGGTTGTCCGAAGCATGGGGCAAGTATGCAAGTAGGATTCAAGCACTTTTTCTCCAAAGGAGGGAGATAAATGAGAAAGAAAGTATCGCATAAGAAAAAGGGCCCCGTTTCATAAAACTTGTTATCAATAACAAGTTACAAAAATTGTTATAAGCTACTGAAATCCCTGCATTTGTTTGACTGTGAGCAGATTTGTCATAGATCTGTGGCAGTTGATATTGATAACAAGTTTTATGAAACAGGGCCTATGTTTGGTCTCCTGTATTCATTTAGCAAGAGAAAAAGAAGTATATCTATATATATATATATATATATATATATATCTTTTGTGTAATTATAACACTCTTACATTTTATTGATTTGTAGTGGGAATAGTGCCCACATTCTAACAGAAAATTCCATTTTTCATTTGTTTTTTACTTTTGTTATGTGAGGTTTTGCAATGAAAATGGGTTTCCGCCTGTACGAATGAGATCCATATTCAAACGTGCTTGACACTTTGTATGCCTCGCAAATAAATATCCCTGATGTCCTTTGGCAAGACATTGATCTACATTTGCCACACTCAACCAAGGTGATGTTAATGGGTACCTGGCAGGAATTAATTCTTTGAAATGCTAGAGCGCCATAATGGCAGCACAGCTAAAGCTGGGGTAATAATCTCTAAGTTTGGAAACGCTTAGTGATTGTAATGAGCGCTATATAAAAACTGAGTATTATTATTATTATTACATACCGGTAGGTTATTTATCATGGGGTAGATACACCGAAGGCTTCAAGATAATTTAGATTACTCTACCGTGTGATTCAAAAAAAAGTTTACACCTAGAAAATTGCTAATCATGTTAAAAATAATCTATAAACAGTAAATTATTATACATCTTATGAAAGAGTGTTTTATCCCAAATCATTTGGTACCATTTTTGTGTGGTATGTGTTCACGCTTGGATGAACAGGTGGCATTGTTTGCGAGAGTGCAAAGATCGACTTGCGCCAAAGTGATGCCTACAGTAGGTATTATGTTTGGATTGGCGGAGTGAGAGAATGAATTGAACGTATCAAATGAAATGCATTGCATATGTTTTTTGCAAAGGGCAAAGACACACACACCCACACACACGCGCACAAATGTTCGTTGATATTTGATATGTGTGGCATGATTAACTTTGTTAGGGATGTTATTTGGATCTGCAAAGACCGAATTAATACCCAATTCCCAATTGTTTTATTCAAACATTATTAGGCAACTTTGGCGCAAGTCGATTTTTGCACTCTCGCAAACGATGCCTCCCGTTCATCCAAGCGTGAACACATACCACACAAAAATGGTACCAAATTATTTGGGATAAAATACTCTTTCATAAGACATATAACAGTTTAATGTTTATCGATGTTTTTGACTCACACGGTATATCGTTATTCAAAGTGTTGTCATGAAGCTAATCAAGACTGGAAATGAGTAATCTTTGCAAAAACCATTGTGATGATCGTGTTAAACAAATTAATCCTTCCATCAATTGGTGCCTACTGCCTATTGTTCTGTGCAAAATTGCATGCGTGGCAAACAAGCAATGGACCTGAGAGGCAAGGAAAGCAAACAAAATGTTAAGTAGGAAACATTAGCAATGTCTACACAAGGGGGAGGGTGATGCATTCTGTTTCCATTGTGCCAAGCACATCTCGACAGCCATTTTTATAGATTTTTTTTATGAGCAGACTGTATAGTGAAATTATGATTAATTTTTTTATATACCGGTACACAGTCTTATTCCCATTCAGAGTTGTAAACCATCTCACAAAATGCCATGCTAAAAAAATAAGAAATTATATAAGCTTTGCATTGATGCCAAAACTTTTTAATTGTTCTTTAAAATGTTGTCTTTGCATGTGAGTAGTTTAGTGCAATTTTTTTTTTTTTCCCCCTCTGTTTGTGGCAGGGGCATTTCTAAGATGGTTCATTTCTTCATGTTGATATACAGTGAAACCTGTTGATAAAGACCGCTCAAGGGGCATATGAAAATTGGTCTTTATAGGCAGGTGGTATTTATGTACATGTTCCTTTAGTACAAGTTTCAATTAGAAACCATATTCAAGGGAAATGAAAAAAAGTGGTCTTTATAGACAGGTGGTCGCCAAAGTATAATGTTTTCATACCTTGCTTTGTTCTCTCTCATACCAACAATCATCCAACAAATCAACGACAAAAAACAGACAATGTTACGCTCAGTTTCAGAGTTATTATCTTCCAAGATAGTTTTTAATGAGGTTACCGATCACAAAAAGGCAAGATTGGCCTTCCCAAGTACATGTACAAACATCAGATTGAGATTTTAAATATGTCTTTGTATCTTACAAGCATACAAAACATGAGCACTAAAAGATTTACTTTGTTCATATTGTGATACATCCAGGCTTGGACCAATTAGTTGACCAGGATTTATAGCAAAACCATCCATTTCTTTTATACCATACCCCTTTTTTCCATGGTATCTAATTTTGACAATTTTCAAATAACAGACATAATGTAAACCAATGTTGGGTTGGTCTACATTTTTTAGGTAAATACTTTCTCTGCACATTGATGTAAGCCTAAAGCCTCAATCTTCACAGGTTTCAAAAACTCAAATTTTTCCACTTCAGATACCCTTTTCTCCTGATGAATATTTTTTGGTATATCCCCCTTCCTACATATAAAAATGGAACTCTTGTATGACAGAGTTATATAGTTGTACAGTTATGTCTCAATCAGATATTTTTGTAGTATATTTTAAGAAAATTGCAAAATGAAGGAATTTCTGTTTTCTTTGTTCTTGTTATCCACACTGTCATTGGTTAAGCTTGATGTGTAGTAGAGTCTTTCACAGTACAGTGAAGAATATTTTTTAATGTCATAGTTGTATGAGGATACCTTGCCCATTAATATGAAACAAAAGTTTTTATAATTAACGAGTTTTCTACAAAAATCTTTCATCTTGTTCTCTTTCTCCTTGTTCTTTATGCCAAAATATATATCTGCTTCTCAAATCTTGCGATCATGTCTTATAAAATCGTACATTTCATGTTGTTCAATTTGCTGCTGAACCATGTACCATGATTTCATATATGTAATTACTAATACAAAATTGTACATTCCTTACTGATGTAAAATTGATTAAACATGATTAAAAATCATTAATTTTCAAAGATTGAGTTATGATGTAATGATTTAGTTATATACAGTAAGTTCACACTCACAGTTAATTCGATTTCGAACATGTAGTACAGTCACAAACTTAAATGATAAAAGCATGTTTGCATATTTAGTACTGAACAATATCTTACAAAATTACACAACTTCTACACCAAAATTGATTATACAAGGCAAATGTATACCATAACATCTAAGCAATACATTAATAATCTCCACCCCTATAATTGTAAATTCTTATTTCAGTTTTTTAACGAAAACATGTCTTGTCATGCGTCTCCTTTTGATGATGTTTTTGCATCATCTTTTGATCCAGAATGCTAAGAATTAATCAAGAGCAGAAAGAGCCAAAAAATCACAGAAAAATTTGAATTCATTTCCAATGCAGTACATTGTGCTGTTCTTTAATGAAATGTATTTCATTGTGGATCGTTAAAGTCTGTAAATTGGCAATGCCATGTCAAGTAGAATTCCCCACTTATGTGTACAAAGTGGCCTTTTCTTTTTTTAATTATGCAGTTTACCTACATGTAACACATTGGTGCATTTGATAAACTTTTCATTTATTTTTGAAAGATAAAGGAGTGGAAAATAGGATCAATTGTTGCCAATTTGGGGAGGAAAAGCTGATTAATTCAGAAAATAAGAAACTTTCTAAACTACTATGGTTTAAGGTTTTTTCAAATGAAAAGACCAGGAACAGAATTCGTAGTTTTGCAGCAAATATTGATCAAGTATAATGGAATGTTTCTGGTATTTACAGAAGCTTTTCAAAATGAAGACAGTAAGAACAAGGAAATCAGAAGGAAATGAAGGGTAAAAGAGTGTAAGAGATCTAGATAGAGAGAGAGAGAGGAAGGGATGGAGGAAGAGACAGAAACAGAGACAGAAAGAGGGAGAGGGTGAGAGAAAGGATGCACTGTACAGTATAGTAAAGAGGTTGAATTGAATAGGAGAAGCTAAAGGCCCCCACAAAGGTGCTATGACATAATTCTCATGATAGTTGATACTACACATGACCTCTTCCCTCCACCACTATTTCCAGCTCTTCTTCATTAAACATGAATCATTTTCCTCATTCCCAAACATTTATAGTACATGTATGTGGATTTTGAAACATTACCATGGAAATTGGAATGAACTATCTCACCATTTGTCAAAAAATATTTTGATCATTACTAAAGATATTCTCTTTGGTGGAGGTATATCCCATATGATATCAAGTTCAATAACACTGCACAAACAAAGGAGTAAAGTGTTGCAACACAACCATACAAGTTAACAGATTGCATTCAAAACTATGATGAACAGATATCGATTCCTCAAAATGTACACAAGTACAATTCATAAAAATGGGGATTGTGCTCTCAACTAACCAGACGATCTATAAATGTTGTGAAATCAATACATGTAGTTCTATCAAGAGAAATGATAACCAGTCTTGTAGAATAGCACACAAACATAAACAAAATAATAACTTACACCGCAAGTTTATCATACCCTAGAAAATCATATTGCACCAAATAAATAAACACAAAACGATACTAACAGAAGATATTCAACAAAATCACAAACGCTAAGTTTCTTACTTATATTACAAGTTATATTACACGAGTTTTAAACTGTGACTTTGGAAAAGTACTTTCACAAAGTCTTCCCATGAGAGTAGATTCATATTTTAATTTTCACGTTTGCATATATAATCTGTTATTGTATAAATACCTAAAAACTAATCAGAAAATGTGGCATACATTTACTTTGAATATATGAAAATGCAGATCATGATGATGTCAGAGTTTGAAATCTAATATCTTAGGAACTAACCTAAGAACAATAACAAAGCAAGAGTCCAAAACATTGTATGCTTTGAAGTATGGGAACATAATCGTCTAAACTGTTGTGCTCAAATTTGGTTAATTTGAAATGCAGATCATGATTATGTAAACATTTTAAACTAAAAATACAACTTTAAAAAGATAATTGAAGAGCCGATCAGAGAATAGGAAGGAAGAGGGATGGAGGGGTGCAATTCTGCCCCCCTTTCAGGGTAAGCTACCACTCATCATAGGTACTGGTGCCAAGCCTCTCTCCTCTATCACATCCATCAGACACCGGTGGATGAACACGTATTGTTGCTGTATGGGCAATTAACGAGAGATGGAAGGAAGAAAATATTAGAATAACCAAAATGGATATTTGCATAATATGATATCACTTCATGAGGATAAACTAAATGTGAATAACATGCGATAAGATAAGATGGACAAATAAAGAAAGAAGTAAGAAAATGTTTGAATAACAAAAATGGACAATTGTGAACTATTCCATTCAATTTTCAATTCAATTAATTTATTTCTCAAATATGCATAAACTAAAGGAGAATAAGACGCGATAAAATAATAATATGATATTACTCAATGGAGAATAAGATGTGATAAACTAAGATGGGCAAATAAAGAAAGAAGGAAGAAAATTTTAAAATAACCAAAATGGATAATTTTATATGATATTACTAAATGAGGAATAAACTAATCAAAAATGAGATGGAAGGCAGGAGGAAATAAGGAAAAAAGAAGAGGTATGAGGAAGAGGAGGATAACTGAGAAGGAGGAGATGGGGGAAAGGAAGACAAGGAAGGAGAATATGAGGAGGAGGATAAAGACTAGATGAATATTATAAAAGGAAAATAAGATGTTAGAAAGAAAAAAGAAATAAGAGGAAGAAGGAAGGGATAATAAGAAGGAAAATAACCTAGACAAAGAGGGGGGGGGGAAGACAAGGAGATAGACATGAGTTACAAGAGAAGCAAATATTAAGCTTAAAAAAAGAAGGAAAAAAAAAGGAAAATAAATTACCCACCTCTGTTTGGACCATGAAGTTTCTATGCATTCTCATCCCGCAGACCACACCCATAACATCTACAAATTCATACTGCTCCATGTGCTGCAGGATGTTATCCAGGACTATGAAGGTCCCAGTGCGCCCTACTCCAGCACTGCAGAAAGGATAAATAAGAAGAGGCACATCAATAGATACTGTCTAACGTTAGACTGGACTGGAGATAGTTACTGCCATAACAAAATTATCTTCAACCTTTAGGGTATACAATTTTGTTTTGTCCAACTTCTTTTTTATTACTTTCTATTGAAGTGATACTTGAAAGTAATTCTTTTGATCACATAAATCATCAGTTCCATCATTAACATTGGTACAAAATTAACATCAGCAGCACAATCCTAATCATCATCTTCACTATCATAACTTGTCATTCTCCTCATAATCACCATCACCATAACAACCACCATCACATACATCTTCCAAGATGCCTCCCTGCAAAGCACTGCTATGAGAGCTGTAGAGCAAGGTGCGTCTGATTCTCTTGATGAAAGTTCGCATAGCCTGGCTATAATTTTTTACACCATGCATCATCATCATCATCACAACCAGCACTATCATCACCACCACCACCACCACAACTATCATCATCAACCTCCTCATTATCATCATCAACACTGAAACCACCATCATCATCATTACTAATGCTTCCTCTCTTCCTCCTCCTAATCATAATATCCCAGGTGACCATCACTACCCACTAGTCCACCATCAACATCCCATCCTCATCCTTCATACCTAGCTGCAATGCACCGCAACAGGAGCTGAAGAAGGGGGCTTGGTGCTTCTGATTCTCCAAATGAAAGCTAGGAGAGCTTGGCTAGATTCTGGCACACCATGTATCATCATCAATTTATCATCATCATCACCACCACCACCATCATCATCATCACCACCATCATCATCATCACCACCATCATTCTCCTCCTTGTTATTGTCCCTCATTTTCATCATCAACACTGACACCACCATCATCATCATGACTATCATCATCCTCTTCCCCTCCTCCTCCTCCTCCTCCTCCTCCTAATCATCATCATCTCCTAGGAGACCATCACCATTCACTAGTCACTATACCCACCATCCTCTTCCTTGATAAGAAGGGGGCTTGGTGCTTCTGATCCTCCTGATGAAAGCTAGGAGAGCTTGGCTAGATTCTGGAACACCATGCATCATCATCCATTCATCATCACCACCACCACCACCACCACCAGTCCACCACCACCACCACCACCACCATCACCATTACTATCCTCCTCCTCGATACCTACCTGCAATGTACCGCAACGGGAGCAGAAGAAGGGGGCTTGGTGCTTCTGATCCTCCTGATGAAAGCTAGGAGAGCTTGGCTAGATTCTGGCACACCGTGGTCAGGCCATGAGAGAAAGTTCCAGTGCCTAACATAGCGCCGCTGATCTCTCTGAAAACAAAGTTAGCATGACCAGAAACAATCAATAGAAAGATGTCCACTGTGATATACTTGTGCTTTGATGATAATGTTCAAGTAATCATAAAGTTGAGATATTCTTCAGTAATTTAAAATCCCTTTTATAATTTTATCTTTTTATCTGTTCTCAATGATTTGAAGAAGAAAAAAAAAAACCACAAGAGAGTACAGTTATATGCGGACAGAAATGGTGGGAGAAGGGTGAGTGTGTGTAATTGAGTTTTTACAGACGTGTATCAATCCGATATGATTATTTACATCTGGGGTCCGACCTTTAACGTCACCATCCAAAAGACGTGACTCAGTTTTGAACCGGGTCACCTGAGCCTGAGATGGGCAGTCACTCCATCTTACATAACTTACTTTAGTATGCCAATTCGCTTCTCAGGAAAAATGTCTGAACTCTATAGACATTGAAACTGTTACAGGTAATTTTGACCCCTGGATGTAATATAACTAGTTTCAAACCGAAATATTGTTCCCTTCCGTTAATTCGACAAGAAAGACATGCTCACCAGTTGCACAGCAAATTCTTTGATATTCCAATCATTTTCTTCAAAGGTTTGGTTCATGGTGACCTGGATATCGCCATAGAGGACAGGCATGTGATCATCAGGCCAATACTGGTCACATTTCACCTAGAACAGGAGACAAAGCAAAAATTGAAAGTTGGATGGAAATAGGGAATTTCAAAATGGAAAAACTCCAGTCCCTTTTTCAATTCAATTCAATTTCAGTTTTATTGTTTTAAAAAAGAAAGAAGGACATAGCAAAAGTCCGGAAACTCATATTGTCATATTTACAGTAAAATACTACAAAAAGGGATATTAGGTTACAAAATGCACATTGACATATAGTAAGTAGTTAATAATAGCAAAAAACAAATCTGTCTCGACAGACAAAACCCTCTTGAAACTATGTCATTCTTGCTCAGTCCAGTGGCAAAATATTTAGAACATCCAAATGAATGCTAATTTTACTGTGATATATGTATAAAAGATAATTGATTTGGAAAACGGCCACCATGAAACACCAGAGATATACTTAATCGCATGACCTCTTTCTTATTCAGACAGTTGATCATATTTCTTTTTAAAACGGTTGAAATAAGTATAAACCAGCTGAAAGAAGGTAGTCCATTGATGAGAGAGCCTTGGCAGATTTGTCACAAGTTACAGATGCAATAGATTATTAATCTACCATTTTGTAAATCAGCTTGAAATTGGTTTATGATTCAAAGCTTCAATCAAAACGATTTCAATTATTTATTTTGGACACAAGCCCGACATGTTTCCAATCAAGCTCTCTGTTTCTTTTAACACAACCCACGCAGCAGTATCAATAATGTTTCTATCGTCTGGGAGTTTCTCACCTTGCCTTTCTCCACCAGTTGTGTTACCATGACAACCGTGGTGACATTCTGTTCCCAGATCATCCTCCACATATCATCAGTGGTGCCTGGGAGAGGCCCCTGGCAGGCGATGTATTCACGCGGCGAGGAGAAACCCTGAGAATGACACAAATGAATACATCATTACTCCTTCTCTCTCTCTCTCTTTCAAATTTTACCTCTGTTTATCCTTTCCCTCTCCCCTTTGTCACTCTATCTTTCTCATTTCTTTCTCAATTTACTGACAACGTGATAATCACCATTATTTTCTTCAATTATATGGTTAGCTTATCCTTCACATTAAATATACCAATTATCAATTTTAATCGATATCATTATATTGTAGTATTGATATTAATATATCATTTTATAATTTACAATCATTTTTGGGGGTGATCTTTTTCCTACTTTAACTTATTACTGAATTATTAAATCTACTGTTTTTAATGCATTTTGATATGATACAATGTGAACAAAGTATTTTTAGTTCTTGGGCTTTTTATTTGGTTTAGTTTTAATAAAACCGAAATTGATTTTTGTTGTTGATTGATTTCATTTTCAGAATGAAAGATAATGTCTTAGGGAAGAAATTACATTTCTAATACAATGTTTTTCCTTCCAAGTAACTTCAATTCAATGTATTCATTTGTCCAATGTTAGTTCAACATGGATATTTGTTTCGTAAAATAAAGGCATACCAGTAGACATAGTTTACAAAGAACAGAAAATAGGATACAAAATATGGATACATTTTGGTGATGACATAATATTAGTCATTCATAACATTGATATTCGTTTATGGCTTGCTTCGTTTCCGTAATTCATGTAATTTAACTGTTTTCATGAATATTTACAAATGTTCTACGATTGAATACTCTGACCTACTACTAGACTAGTAACAATTTATATATGTAGGTCATACAAACACTCAATTTTCTTTCTGATAAATTACTGATGCAAATGACAGTAAAGGGGGTGGGGGGGGGGGGGGGCACGACAGCTCATGCCCAATTTAAGCCCTAACCCTGCATTGATCGGTATCTCAAAAAATAAGTTCTTTTGCTTGTCAGAGACTATTTCAATTTATGTTTCCCTAATTCTTTTTTTTACCGAAAATAAAATTCATATTATGAATGAGAAAGAAGAGAATTGTGTAGCCTGATGGGGGCATGTCAGCTGTTTTGTTGATGAGTTTAACACCCCACTATCTCGACTTTATTGGAATTTGTTCAATTTCTTAACTGAACAGGATGAAGAAAAACAAAACAGAGGAAAAGAAGTATAGCTCTTGGCGTGTATCTTACAGGTATGTAGTTTGAATTGATGTAATCCGATCCCTCTTCGTCATCAACAGGGCTTAGTTTAACCCTCGTACGATCATCTGAAAAATAAAAGAAATTAATGTTTAAATTTCATTTAATATTTCTATTTGTTTCTTGAACAGAATAAGTAAATCAAGTCTATTACAGACATGACATACATAAAGTTGAGAATGCCAAAAGAGTAACAGAGTTAAACATATGATTTTTATTCGTAGATTGGATTTTTGTAAGCTTTGTTAAAAAAAAAACATTTAACAAATATTGGTTCCTCCATAACAACCCAGCAACACCTTTCATCCGACTCCAACCGATGGGAGCAAATAATTGTTGTTTTCTGTATATCAGTCTATTATTTAATAGAATGCTTTCGGTCGCGTCATTGAGCGGCTGCAGTTGGGCTTAATACAACTTTACAGTGAAATTAAAGTTTAAACCCCCCCCCCCCCCCTCCCAGAAAAAAGGGGGAAAAAGAAGTAGAATTTAGCCGAAGCATCTCAGAAGGAAATGCAGGGACAGAACACGGTAAAATGAAGATGATAATAAGAATGAGACACGAACATAGTGGTAGGTTCTAACGGAAGGTAAAGAAATTAGTAAAAAAGGGAAACAAATCTCTAACGATTATGACGAAGAAAAAATGGTCCAGCGAAACTCACATGGCAGAATATTAGTGTAGCGATTTTTGCCCACATTTGCTGGCGAGACTGCGGTGTTAGTCGTCATCTTGCGTCCTACTTTACGAATAGCCTGTCAAATGATACAACAGATGAGAATGAGAATGCTAACATTACATCTGAACGGTTTAAATTATACAAATAATACGCCACGTAAACGTGAAAAGATATACATGTAGTAAGTTTCTCTGTATTAAAGTGTTTCATATTCCGATGTTTTGATATCAGCTTTTTAAGTTCGTTAAAAGAAATAATTTAATGTGACCTTTTATTTTTCTTTACAAATCTTTAATCACTATTTTACTGAGCCCTGCAACATTTCGGAATGCATTTATATAATTTGATACAGAGACATGTTAATTATATCCGATGTATTTTCCGTTGTTGATACAGTATTTTGAGTTTCAGAGGGAATACAATAAACTGACAATTCTACTCATTTTCAACATCCCGAATTCATTAAAAATAGCATATCAATTTTGGAACAAGAGATCTATTTTTTGTTATGGACATTGCAGTTTTAAAAGATAATGTTATCCCTTTGTTCTGCTCACCTCATATTCTTGTGAGTAACCATAGTTGCTGTCTGCATTCATGCTAAACCAATCGCGGGTAAAATCACTCAAACGAACAGGTCTAGAAAAGAAGGGAAAACATTGAAATGTTACAATGTTACAAACTAATACAAAAAATCAGCCCCTTTCAAAAAAGAAATCCAAATATACAAATACGCAACCACAAGAACATTGTTATTTCATAAAATTTAAATCTGGCATCTGAATCAAATGGAGAAAATAATCTTCTTAATAGTGTAAATGTAAAAGTTTGAAAAGATTTGGAGACCAAACCTAAAAGAAAAATCCAACAGGAATGATAAAACTCTTCCCAGCATCCTTGGAAACGGAACACTAATCCGTCTATTATGATAGCATCTGTGTATGGGCCAAGTTTACCGTCCAATGACATGTCGATGTTGCTATTTCAGGGTAGCTTTTAACTTCATTCAGTATCATCTGTTATCTTAGAAGGTTAAAAAAGATCTGAATACATTTAATAAACTTGGCAGTTCCTGTCTTAACGTTAACAAATTATAATTTTGTTTTAGCCCTCCATAGGCTACTTTCAGTGCCATATTATACCAGATAAATAACAAATATAAGTTTCATCCCCATAATATTGAACAACTTTCTTTTAATTACACCAAATACAGGAATCTTGTTGCTCAGCTTTTCTAAGAAAATTTGTTGCTTTATCAATGGAACTACGCAATTGAGTGCAACTTTTCTTCAAACTAAATATGATATTTTTAACTCTCTTTTACAAAATGA
Organism: Strongylocentrotus droebachiensis; assembly: GCA_035222895.1. Taxonomy (NCBI): domain Eukaryota; kingdom Metazoa; phylum Echinodermata; class Echinoidea; order Camarodonta; family Strongylocentrotidae; genus Strongylocentrotus; species Strongylocentrotus droebachiensis. Next base: position 46,213 of record JAVYIG010010679.1, on the reverse strand, counting down.
ACTGTGATGTTACCTGGAATGTTTTTGCTTTGAGATGGTGTGATGTGAATTGTTTGCTACGCGTGTTAGCTCGACATCTTTCATATTGGCTGGGAGATAGCGCCCTCTGCCATCCAGTCTGTGAAAAAAAGAACAGAAAATAGAATACCATGCAATAATAGAACAATTTTTTGATAGTCAACAGGGTAAATTTTAAAGAAATCACTCTTTAACAAGGCTAAGAAGTCATTTTTTCCTGACGAATGATACACACAAAGTATCTCGCAAGACAGCAAAAAATACAAATGAAAAATAATAACACAAAATAGAAAAAAAAGTATAAATAAATATACCCCCACCCCCCCCCCCCCCCCAAAAAAAAAGAAAAAGAAAGAAGAGGTCGTCAGATTTCAGTTTTGGTGATGGGAGTAAAAAGCCAAGTTTTCACATTTTGATAAAAATTTGCCGAGAGAAGTTTCAAATCTCATGACGCTCCTGACTGAACAGATTACTTTGCCGCAAACACATTGACAAAATGAAACTATTGCATTGCTTACTTAAAAGAAATATAAATGTATCTGTAATATCCAACTACATGTACTTGAACTTAAAACATTACATACAAACATTATGCATTATATACTCTTAGATGATTAGTTTTGCAACAAAACTGAGCAACACAACATTCACTGAAAAATAACTATGAAGCCACAAACCTACAATGAATTACTGAAAACTACCAGGGGTGGGGTTCTAATCGATATCAAATCTATGGCGGATAGCAAGGCCCCGGCTTACGTCGTTCCATTGGGTCTTCAGGTTATATGAACTTTACACGAACTTGCGTGAATAATCAAGCATTAATTCCCGAATGATCGGGTGTGAAGTTTGAAGAAGAAAAAACACATCATCGTCTAAAGTGCTGCGTCCAGTATACCCGACACTCTCTGAAAAACCTAAAGCAAATCTACAAAACCTCGCACCTCGACCCTTTTTAATACTTTAATACAAGGTTAAAAACTACAGGAGTTTAAAAAGACCAGCGATCGATACTTTGTCGTTGGCTGATTGTATGGGCATGTTTTCATAAATGTAGGTACAACAAGATCAGCCCTATCTAAAGGCCCATCTTTGAAGAAAAAAATGATTAATTTCATTTAGTTTACCCGACATTTCGTGAATATAGGTGCATGTTTTCACAAAGATATCGTGCATCTCAACCAGAGGAAATACCCAAACTTTCATGAATATGGTGGTATGTTTTCACGAATAATTGTGTAACCCAACAACCTGACCCGACGCGAAGATCCGATGGAACGAAGGAAGCTCGAGGCCATTCGTCGTGACCTCTTTTCTTTCCGATTTGCTAAATGAGTTTCATAGTACTAACTGGAATTACGGTAAATAATGGTGTAACACACTATAAAGCAGGAGGTAAAATCGATACAAATGAATGAAATGTTGTCATAATGAATGCAATAAGATTTTTTTTAAAGATAGCAATATAAATAAACAGCCCAGAGGAGAACAAAATAAAATGTTACTACAAATGCAAAAAATGGACAGGAAAAGGACAGAGCCTAAGAAATTATTATATCTCTACAAAAATTGTTTGCAAAATAGTTAATTTGGATAATTTCACTCGGGAACTCAAAACAGAACAACTGACAAAAGTTCACTAATTTCACAAAGGCCACAAAAACATCAATGAAGGATTCCAGAAACATGCAATGGAGTCGAATTATGCTGCCATGGTTACCTGTGCTTGCATTGAAGGACAACTCGCAGACATTTCTGAATTCTGTGGTGGTGGTGATGATGATGATGTAACAATAGAGTGATAATGTAACAGCATTTTATCGTTCTTATTGTTTATATCAAACAAAATATTAACACACTTTAGAGAGTCGTGAATTAAGATATAAAGGAAAGGAATTTTTGCATATAAGAACTTCTTTCATTTAGCGGAGTGCTTGTAAGTGAACTTTACATCATAATGAATGAAACATGTACTTTGGTACAAAGTCGCAAAAGGATACGGCACAAATGAGATCACGTACGACTTGAAAGTTGTCAAGATAAAGATAAGTTTGTAGAGTACCTAATGAAACCATAGAAAGATTTAAGCAAATACATATTTCGAAATCATCATTTTATTTTTACCTTGAGGTTCCGAACGACCGCAGACTGCTTGTACTTACAGTCAACAACTGAATTATTCATACCTTACCAAGTTTTGTGATTTTTGTGAAGTGGGTTAAAAAAATTATCTGTCCCGATGTATGTTTCTTTAAAATGTGACATATCAAAGCTTACATCTAAAAGTATTCAATAAAGGCCCTAATATAATCTACAAGCTGAGCTTTTCAATAGGATCCTCACATTTCACCCTGTATAACCTACTATTCAATACAATTGATTTCGATGTCTTTTCAAAGAATTGATTATATAATGTGACACTTTTAGTATAATATGTCATATTATATTCTAATTTTGTCAATTATGTGAATTCTTTTTGTGTGAAATGTGAGACAAAATAAACTTGAAACTTGAAACTTAATTGAAACCATTTCACCTTTCATTCTTGATTTACAAAAATCACAACAAACATTAGATTTAAAAGGTTGTATGAATAATTTGGTTGTTACCTGTAATATCATTATTCAATCACCACTTTGTTTGAACTTACCTGAACTTCCTTACAATGATGACGATGGAGAGGATGATGACGATGACGAGCAGGGAGAAGAGAGCTGTGCTGATGCCGATGATCACGCCGTGCGGACTCATGGCTGATAACAACAAAGATAAAGATCATCATGTGATATTGTTGACGATTTTGTCATTATATTACCACTGTTAACTTTCATCATCATCATATTCATTATCACTATAATTAGAAACATCAGATTTTCATCAATCAGCGGCAGTAATTTTAAGATGTTATCATTGTTACCACTGTTAAGTTTCATTATCATCATCATCATCATCATCAGCATCAGCATTATCATCATTATATTCATTATCACTAGCATTATAAGTATTATCATTATTTTCATCAATCAGCGGCAATTATTCCAAGATTTTTTAATTCGTTGTAACTATATGTATTATCATCACTCATTATGACTCTGAAAGTCATTACTAGATCAATTTTATCATCATCATTTACTATCACTAGCGTTCAAAATGTTATCACAATTGTCATCAATCAGTATCATTTATTTCAAGATTTGTTTGTAATTATACATGTATAATCATCAATCATAATGACTCTGATAGTCATTACTAAATCTATTTTAACAGTTATCATCCTCATTGATAACATGTATCATAACTTTAAGGGAATTTATGTCATATTGTGTAGGCCAGTAGTAACATATATGGCTGTGTGTGGGTGGGACGGTGTTGAGTGGGTGCTTATGTGGGTGTTAGTGGGGTAACCATGCATGATTTAAAACACCCTTCTGAAATGGATTATTAATGTCTAAACTGTTACTGAACCTATCTGATAGCATGTGTCACATATTAAAGGAATGCATCAATACATATCAATAAATGCATGTGTGAGCGTGTGTGGGTGAGTGTGTGTGAGGTGCTAGGTGAGTGCGTGTATGTGAGTATACGTGTGTGTAAGGGTTGAATGAGGTCTACAATGTTCTAAGTATGCCGAGATTTATGAATACACTCGTCTTTAGAAAGAGGGAGAGAGAGAGAGTGGGTGTGCGTGTGTGTGTGAGTGAAAGAGAAATCATTACTCTCATTATACTTACGTAATGACACAGGGAGGGAGTTTGGGGTATCTGCATATCCCCCGGGTGATATTCCACGGAAACGATACCTGCACAATATGATAATGATGCATAAAATGGATAAAGAAGAGATATCATCAGTTAGATCTACTTTCGTAGTGGTAATGGTTTGAAAAATGAAGAAAAAGAAAAAGGAATAATTAAGGAGGGAAATATAGGAATCATAAAGAGAGGACTAGAACGAAGAAAAATGGAAAGGAGAGCAAACACGACTAGAAAGAAGAAAACAACATTGCCAAGAATGACAAAAAGAAAACCTAACAAAGAGAATTTGATAGCAGGAGAGAAAAAAGTAAGCTGAAATTAAAAATCCAAGCGCAAAAGTCAAGGAAGGTGGTGAAGATATTATTGATCAACAGAGATAGTAGTAAAAAAAAGAATGGTGCTTGCGATTGAGAATCAAAAAGACGACATTTACTTTCAATTCAATTTATTCTTTCCACAATTCGATAACAAATACAATATGAACATACAAATAAACTATTCAACAACCATAAAAGGTAGAATACAAAATTAGAATAGTTAGAAAGAACATTTTCAAAAGTCAAAAATGTGGAAGGACAAACAAAGGTCAATCGCCTACCACATGCCGGAAATGTATAATACTTAATGATAAACTAATAGGTGAATTACGAAAAGCTTAGACACACGCACACACGCACGCACACGCACGTACATGCACACACACAACAAACCCAAGCGCACGCACACATAAGAAAAAGCAGAGGTAATAAAATGAATATTTCATCAGGTTATGTAAAACTTAATAAATTCAATCTTATATTTCTCTTTTCAAACTCGACAAAGAATTTTAGTTACACATAAGACCCTGCACACATACACACAAGAACAAAGCAAAGTGTGTCACATACAAATTTCATCAGGTGGTGTAAGACTTCATCAATTCAATTTTATATTTATTCTTTTTAAACTCGACAAAGAATTATAGTGACACATAAGACACAGGAAAAACCAAAGGGCATAACTTAACAATTTCATCAGGTGGTGTGATAAATAATCAATTCAATTTTATATTTCTTTTTAAAAACTCAACAAAGAATTTGACTCACACAAAAGACCATGTGCACATACACACACGAAAAAGCAAAGGGCGTAACATACAAATTTCATCAGGTGGTGAAAAGCTTAATCAATTTTGTTTTTATTTATAAAAAAAAAAGTTGACAAAGAATTTGACTTACACATAAGACCTTCCTTGTATGAGCGGTCCATTACAGTACACATCTTTCGTTTCATATGAACACTCCTCTGTACCAATATCAATCTTGGTAATCGTAGGCGTGGTAGGAGTTGTGTCTGCAACACTTCTCTTTCGACGAGTATCTGACAGCAAGAAGACATTTTCAGATGGATTTTAATGAAATGATAAAAAAGAAGAAGAATCAATGCTATTTTAAAGAGTAAGTCCATCCCGACATTTAGTGTCAACTTGAGCTTCAACCCTAGCATTACATGGCTTTACAGATTTGGACAAAAGTCTTGTTCCCCGTGCTCTGTCGTTTTAATTCACTATTACGTAAACATTATGAACTTAGAAAGCATTTGTTCAAAAATATGGAACCCCACTGGTGTATTTACATTAAGTTGTTGGATTTATTTTTTAGTATGTTCAATGATCGATACACTCCTTTGGAAAGGAAAAGAAAAGAAACATTTGGATGGTGAAATTTTGAACGGTGCATGAAATAGTGTTACAAAACAGGTTAACATGTTTATACCTTGTACTTTGTCGCTCAAAACAAGAGGTTCACTGATTTGATAAGGCGGGATAACGTCATTAGAAATAGCCTCTGCCCAAGTCGGCATTCTTGGGAGGCTGCTGTTACTCCGCGCAGGATCGTCAGCCGCTGGAAGAGAGAATAACAACAGATAGGATGGGGGTTTAAGACTCAAAATTAGAAGACAAGCACTGGTAAAAGCGACCCTCATAAATAAAAGCTTCGGGGCCAGATCAACCAAATTAAATAAAAAATCAATCTTTTCATTGAATTCTTTTAAATATCGAATGCGTCAGGATAGCATCGAAACACAACTGTCATTAAGAACGTTACAAAAATTCCAAACAATATACTTTTTTAAATTGTAAATTTGATAAAATACGAAAATTCATGTTTTTTCAACCATTGGTCTTCACTGTTAAAATAAAAAAAATACTCTTACCACTTGATTGGGCGACGATGACTATGACGTGAGTTATTTCACCATTGACGTCATCAAATATAGAGGGGTCAAAGTTCACAACGAAGTTTCTGGATTTTATGCTCTTGCTGGGTGGGGGCAGGGGCCTCGCATCCGGGACTTGCGGAACTATGAAGAGATAGTGGAAACTTTAGTTTCACCTCACATAATTCAATATAGCATAAAAACAACCATTTTACTTTTGTATAGAATTTTCACGAAAGTCATCATGTGAATTACTTACAATCAGCCCTTCGTCTATGGCTGATCGTCAACGAAATGGAGTTAAGTCTTTTGTCAATTCCGTTTGTTGCTACGGCAGGCAGCCAGTGAAAACGAATTAGTTTAATAAACTTTGTTATTCCTAGCTCATTTCTCCTGATCGATGTGAAAGGGCAGAAGATGAACTTTCTAGAAATGTGATTTTCTCTTTGAAATTCGGAAACCGTCCGCCAAATGACTTTTTGGTTCCCTCGCTTCAAATTCATTTTAATCACTCATGCGTGAAATATGCATCGTGTCATTTATTAATTATAAATGTGATTAAGTGATGATAAAACATCGATAATTCTCGGTTTCGTTTTTTCTGGGACGCACTGTAGTAAAGAACATATCTGTTTGTAATATTACTTAGGCCCATCTAGCATGACCGCTGTTAGATTGTGTTAGGATAATACGTCGAAACTTATTTCATATTATGATGTACCCGATATACAACGGGAACAACAGCATCATTTTGGTATAAAGTCCAAGTAGAGGCTACCTTATCCAACCTACCACTATATTTGGTAGAAATATATATAGCACCTTTTTTCAGCTTCAAAGCGCTTAAAATTTGCTCCACAACGAAGTATATTTAATGACTTAATAAACAAGGATAACAACACTTCAATATCATTAAGGGCGGTGCAATTGTTCTAAATAGGAGTCGCTCATTACAGTATACTTACTTCCAATTGCAGTTAGAACCGAGTCAGACACACCAGGACCTAGTCCGACCTCGTTCCGAGCTTTGACCTGTGACGTCAACAAATAAACATTATGTTCTTCATTAAAATGTATTCCAAGATATTTTCATACAAGGTAGGAGGCCTCATCTTAATTGTGTCACTACAGTACGCATTGTTGTTACAATTCTTGAATCAGATGGTTTTATGATAAATAAGTCTTCTGAATTCTAAACTAATCTTTGGTATTCAGATCTGAGAGAATGACTCTTAAAATAACATTGATTTTGTTCCGAGATTTTTCCATTCTTTCCTTTTTTTTCTCCCGTCCTTTCTCTCTCTCTCTACTCATTTTCATTCTTTTATTTATTTTCTTTATATTTTTTCAGAGGGTATTAAATAATCATCATATTCTTTGATAAGTTCACAAGAGTCATCGGTCTCGGGTGAACTGCTGGGCATGGGTTTAGTTGCCATTACATCAGGAATTGTCATATTTGCGTGCCCCTTCCCTTTTTGACGATGTACCCCCACCCCACCAGTTCACATTTTAACCCGTTGAGTACTGAGTTCTTTAATTCTCACAGACTTAATACAAGAGCCTGCCGGTTCCAGGAGTAAACGGGTAACCTCTCACCGTAAACGTGTAGTAACATCCTCCTTTGAGACCCTCGATGATTACCGATGTCTCTACAACCGGTAGGTACTTCTGGCCGCTGCTACAAGTGCGCGATCCCTGGAGGAAGATAAAAGGTTAGAACGGGATAAGTTAATCTAAGAAAACAGGATAACATGGAAAGCAAAGACCGAAACATGTGCATTACACATTACCTGTTTGGAGCAAGGCATGAAGTCAAGATCGTGATTGTACACAAAATTCGAGTAAGGAACTTTTTTTTTCTTGAATAATAATAATGATGGATTTCTGGATGAATTTAAAGAGTTATGATGAAACAGAGACATAATGTTAAAGAGCGTATGAACATTAGTAATCATGAAATAAATTCCGCATCTTGTTACATGTCTTCACATGTATTAATCGTTGGATTCTCCGTTCATAGTTTGGTAGGGTACACATTGTTTAAAATACTATCAAATTGTCTTTCTATCTATTACTTTAATCTATTTTCAACTCATTCCGAACATGCAAAGGGTTGGTATTATATGATTGACGAGAGACTTTTTCTACAATTGCCACTTCCCGCCTGGTACAGTTAATAGGTACCTGGAAGGAAATAATATTCTCTGAATACTATCATCATCGAAATCAGTAACTTTTCCTATTGGAAACCGGGGTAATACCCCGGATAATACCGGATCGTCTCGACCACCTTCTGCGTCGAGTATAAGGGCGATGAACATGCATGGCTACAAGAAGGCACATTATGGCAATTTGTAAATTTTCTTTATTATCATTTTCAAATACAATGAAGGAAATCTTACATTTCGTTTGCCGACGTACTCGACCCGATATCCTTCAAGAACCCCATTAGGCAACATTGGGGCAAGGAATGCAAGTCTAATCTGACGATGGTCTATCTGAGGTTCCAATCTTAGTCGGTCTACTGGTCCTGGCTCTAAGAGAGAAAGAAAAAACATAAACACTGCATTAGCCCAGTCCAATAATTAAAATCGATTTTGAGTGGTAATATTATTTATTTAACATGTCTTCTTATTTGAGATTTCCCAAATTATCTAGACTAAATACAACTACTTTATTTTCGTTTTCCCTCCTTCTTTTCCTATAGCTGTCTTATTTTTAAAGGGGAAGTTCACCATAAAACTTATTTGGTTTGAAGAAAAAAACAGAAAAATGAGACAAACAAATTTTGAAAGTTTGCGCAATATCCGATAGGAAAGTTATGAATTTGTTAAGTTGTCATCAGTGAAACACTAATTAGCATCACTGTGGCGCATCTTGCGAGGTCCTCACCAATTTGCTCCGTGCAGAACATTTCATAAACTTCAATTTCTTAGTTATTGATGACGGCATAGACTTTTATGCATAAGTTGTATCAAATATATTTGCAATAATTATATTTAGTGTGAATGTATTATTGAAATGTGTCTCATAATAACGTAAAATATGAATTTAGTTCAAGTCAAATGGGAGGGGAGCTCGCAAGATAGGTCACAGCGTTGCCAATTCGTGTTTGATTGATCGCACCTTCAAAAATAGCTTTTTTATTTTTAATCGGTTTTTGCTCATACTATCACAGACCTGTTTATCTCATTTTCTTCTTGTATTAAAACCATCTTAATATCAGGGTGGACTTTTCCTTTAAGCTGTTTCTAGCTTTGGGACGTGTTTGTACTCAACATTAATTTCATCGACTGCGTCGTAATATAAGTCGGCATGAATTGAACCATAATTATGAGGAATCGTCTATCAGGTACAAAATGACCTACAAGTAGTAGCTATCTGAGCATGGCAAACTGTATGATCATGACCTAGCTTAATTAGCGTCACTAGAGAGGGTGGGTGTGGGTTTCGGCTGGAGGTGTGGCATCCCCATGAAATATTTCTGTCGGCAAATTTGACATTTGTATAGTCTTTCTATACTCTTTAGACAATGACCCGTTTTTTTTTTCGTTTTTTTTCTTTGGCTTGATTGGGTAAAATGTGAGCAAATCTTGAGAACCGACAATCCAATATACTTATGGTCTTCTGTTTTAATAGTTGGAAAGTTTGCAGACTTTGGTCTAATGGTCGAGCGACTCCCGGATCTCATTTGTTCTTACTTGTCGGTAACGTAGTCTCTCCTGCCGTCACCATATCCCCGTCTGTGAAGTTAGCGCTCGCTCTGATGGTGATAATGTACCGCGTTCCTGCCAGAAGACGGTGGAACGTAAAATCTGTGACGTCACCGTGGACCACGCCGACCTCTTCACTGTAACTTGTCGCATAGGCGTGCAGATGATAACGCGTTCTGTAGCCCGCCCCCGGCGTCCATGCAATGGTGATGGATTGTTCGGTAACGTTCGTGACTGTGACGTTCTGCGGCGGTGCAGGGGCTGTGGAGAGAAACATTGACGTTGAGAAAGTGAAAAAGAACGATATGATCGCCATGTGAAACACAAAGCATATATGTGAAAGCTATCAAATTTGACACTCTGTAGTAGATTCACTGTGATACTTCATGTGATCACACTATGAATAACTTGTGAATGCATCATCTATAATCGTCACTGTGGTCACACTCAGGCTCATACGTGAAGTGTTCTTTCTGTGTCCACAGTATCAGACATTTTGAGCACATTGGTATATTAAAGATATTCCAATCGACAGTGACGTCACACTGTCTTACATGCACAAGTCTGGCTTCGTTAAACCCAGGTTTAAAGCTAAACCTGGGTTTAACTAAACCTGACTTCAGAATACGGACCTGTGACTTTCAATGTGACCACAGTCTTGTTACATTGTGAATACATAGTCAATCTAACTATATAACTCTCCGAAATCGTCACTGTGGTACATGTACATTCTGAATCTCTGTTGAGGGAGTGTGTTCACATATTCAACACAAAGAAGTGTTCAAAAAATGGACACACTTCAAGTTCTGTGTCAATTTTTTTTCCTGTGGCCACGTATATATAGTCATCTAAAATACATTTCATATTACATTCTGTGGTTACACTGTGGTGCATGCACTCTACCTCCTTTCTCTGTGAACACATTGGGGTACATGCACACCAAAATTATGTGTGTTCACACTGTTTATATCACAGAGTGTCAATATCAAAGAGGTACGTAGATTCACCCCAAAATCCACACTGCGGCAATAGTGAGAACACAGATTGCCACACACTGTCAAAATTACCTAGAATGTGAAAGTAATGTTTTTCTGTGCATATTCCCTCTGTGTTCAAACTGTGTTCATGCGATTTTCGGCTTTGAAATTCTTTGTGTTCACACAATCACATTGTTTACATCATAAAGGTAATGGAAATCCCAAAGTCATCTGGGCATGTCACCATTCGTTTCAAACTGTGGAAGGGATTTAAAGATCCACATCAAAATTCTCACTGTGGAAATAGGAGTTCTCACAGTCTACACCATGTAAGTGATGGAAATTCTCTCTGTGCATGTTAACATATAATTGTGTTCAAACTGTGGCGGGGCTACAAAGATAAACACAAACATTCTCATTGTGGCAACAATGTGAACACAGTTTGTCACAAAGCACATTCACACAGTCTAAATCATGAAAGTTTGAAAAAGTTTGAACACATATTGCCACACACTTTTCACATTGCCTACAATGTGAAAGTAATATTTTCTGCGCATATTCCCACTGTGTTCAAACTGTGTTCTAACCTCCATGATTTAGACTGTGTGAATGTGCTGTGTGACAAACTGTGTTCACATTGTTGCCACAATGAGAATGTTTGTGTTTATCTGTGTAGCCCCGCCACAGTTTGAACACAATTATATGTTAAAATGCACAGAGAGAATTTCTATCACTTACATGATACAGACTGTGTAAACTCACTCTGACAAACTGTGTTCACCATTTTAGTAGCATTTTAGTAGTGACTCACGTGTTCTCTGACGTAACTGCGCAGCCGTTACACTGAGCACACCATAACTCGACGCGTAGACGTCTATGTCGTACAGCGCGCCGGGTATCAAATCACGGAGGAATTCCGTGCACGTGTTCATCGCGTTGGGGCTAGTACTGCGTGCGGGCTGGGCGGTGAGAAGACCCGGGCAACGGACCGGGAGCTCCGTGACGGGGTAGGAGTTGTAGTTGTATGGTGACGTCTGTTGGTATCGGACGAGGTAACTGCATGCGGCGGTGCAGGATGAGGGGTCATGGGGCCACTGCATGGTGAGGAGTTCTGCTGAGATGCTGGCTATTCGGACGGTATGAGGATGTTGCGGGGCTGCATCGTGAAGAAGAAGAAATCCAGGCGCAGATAGAGGAAGAAAAGAAAAGAAATAAATAAAAGAGCATATTAGGAAATAATTGTGACAGAATATCAAATTTTAGGTAAGAGCTTTTCATCTACCCCTTTTTTCTTCAAATTTAAAGAAAATTCAAATTGTCCTCTTCAGCCCAAATCAAATAGGCATACTTTACCATTTTTTTGTTTAAAATTAATGTTACGAACGAGCAACTACAGCAATTTAGACACTAGTTAGAACGTGAATTCTTTATTGAGTATAGATATGACAATTACAAAGAGCCCCATGATGTGACGGTTGCCAGAATATTGTGAGTTTTTTATATATCTGGGAGGGTTGCGACAGCTCACCCCTCCCACCCCACACTCCCTATCCCATCCTCCCCCTCCACGCCGTACCCGTTTTGCACCTACCTATTACCACAGTATCGTAGTTGGACTCCACAGACTGGGCCCCACTGGCAATCACCACTGCCACAGCGTACTTGGATCCGAGACCACTCGCGACAAATGTGAACTGCCCAGAGGTACGCACACCCCCAACGCGCATCCACGTGAGCTGGGTTGTAGGCGCGTCGTCTCTGCTGACATAAATTGTGACGTCATCCACGTAGGTCGGGTAAGGGAATTGCCAGTAGAGTTCGAGCGAGGGTATGGCTCCGGGGACCTTCTTGACGGAAAGGAAAGGCGGCATTAGACCTGGATGATGACAGAAAAGAGACAACTGAATATTTCTTCAGAACACAGAACAAACATCATCAAAGGCAATGACCTCAAGACCAAAGACATACGAGAGGAGGGTAATTCAAAACGATTTCACGACACTTGTTCCTGCGACAATTTCCTACATTAACTGAATTTGTAACTTCAACCCTGGTCAAAACACTTTACTTAACCCTAAACCTAACCCCAAACACAATTGCAACACTAGCCCTAACCCTATATCTTTCAAGAAATTGTCGCAGGAACAAATGTCAGATCAACTCCAAAACATCTCTTTAAAAAAACAATCATGGATAATTGTGACTGCAAACTCGGTGTAACTGATGTCTCGGAAATTGATGACTCACGGAGTTTTATTGGAAAAAGAATTATGAAAATATCCGTAAATGTCTATTCGCTTATCCATATTTCATGTCATACTTAATATTATCATGGAATATACATATATATATATATATATATATATATAATTAATTTTTACGTCGAACTTCGAATAAAGCTGACGACGATCCATTCATTACTATACTAACATTCAATTGATCATCATTGGTGATATACATGTATGTATGATGATGATGTTATGTTTATTATGTAAACCTTTTGAGAAAAAAAGTCTAGAAACTCAGGTTTGACTGAATATATCTCTCTTGTTATGGCATAATCATCGCTATGTTTAGTATTTTTTTATAAAATGTGTTTATTGTGATTTTATAGTCATTGAATGTGCATTACATCAAAATAACGGGCAAGGTCAAAAAGTGAAAAGTTACAAAATGCACTACTCTTGTTCGGTTATGCATTCTTTTTCTTGATTATAATGATGTACTGGTAATTTCATGTTTACAAAGTCATAACAAATATGGTGTCATTTTAAAGACGAATAAACAATCTTTCAAATGATACTAAAAACAGTGGTTATTGTCACTTGGAAAGAGAGATATAACCGATCAAACTTGAGATTCCAAACTTTTTAAGGGGTTTATACCATTACATCAAATCGAATCAAATTTGAGTTTAACTTAATGAATATTTAGTCACTGAATGACAAGCAAGATTGATTTCAATAAACGAGGCAGAAACAAATCACATATCTAGTAACGTTTACACTAAGATTGATGTAACCTCATTTCCTCTAGTTCATTATAAAAAAAGAAACCTTCGGTCTCAAAAGGTCATATTTCATCGAATTTGTCACGTGGTGATCAGCGTTGCTTGTGAGGAAGATTTATGGCTAACCACACCTAATACCTCAGAAAATGTTGTGACAACTGGTCCGATGCTCAAGGTACAGGCTGACAGCCACTTTAGTTTAGAACACGACTAGTTAACCAACTAACAGTAAATAGATAAATACTAACTTAAATAATTTAAATGGATAACTTGAGGTTACAGAAGGCTTATAATATTCAAATATTCACAGTGAGATATCACAAGTAGCCAAAACGTAACGCTTATAAGTTAAAAAAATGATCATAATACCTAATTTCTCCAAGTAAACTGCTCGTGTCTAATTTGCTTGCTTAGGATATAACTATGACCATTATACAGCATATAATAATGATATCGTTGGAAAGAATGAGCAGAATAAAAACGAATTTATATTTTAAGGAAAACCGTAAAAATATTAACCTCAACATTACCGGAGGCGGAAATAACATATTCAAACAGCATCAAACTCAAAGGCATTTCAGAATAATACTGTGATCGCTGAACAGGCATTGGCTATACACCGGTGGGTACAAATATAGCCTAAATCTCGGGGGTTGTTTAAGGTCTCAAACAGATTAGGCCGGTTGTCGGGGGCTGTAAAGCCCCCTTGAAAATATTAGCATATGCTTCATAATCTAACGTGAATGGATGGGTGAATGTTTAAAGCGTCATGACAGTTCTTAATCCTTGTCAAAAGCAGTTAAGGGTATTTCTAAGAGCCACCATTTTGAATTGGTGTTGACAGATGGCCTCCCCAAAGTGTTGAATAAATATGTTACGACTCCAAGGAACTTGAGTAGTGGGATAAATGACCATTCTGATTTTGTATTACACCCGCACGGCCGCACCTCCCCTCCAGCCCTTGACTTTGATATATTCTTTTAATAGCTTTTTCTATTCGTGCTTTCCGGATGATTATACTTTATGAAGAGCCCACCTCATTCACAAAGTGTATCCACATTACGAAAAAGTGGTGCACATGATTGTGGTGTCCCGATATAGTAGCAGACCCTATGCTAATAATGATAATTATGATAACAATAATAATAATAATAATAATAATGATAATAATAATAATATTAACAATGATAAATGGTAAAAATACTAACGTCAATAATAATACAAAAATTTCTAATATAATAATAATAATAATTATAATAAAAACAATGATAACACTACATGTACTATTATTAATAATAATTATGACAGGATCTTATAAGATACTCAATTGCGATATACATTGTTCCTATGTTCATAATAATATGTTGAAGCAAAATTGTTCATGTAAACATAAACAATTATCCTATATGGACACATTAAAGAAATGAAATGAAACTGCACTTTGGGGTTCACATTCTCCACTCCTCAGGAGAGCAATCCAAACAGAAAAGTTGGAGAGGGGCGCGGGGGTCACCCCCACCACAACCGCCCACGTTTGTGTTCGTTCCAATCCGTCCAACACGTGACACATCGACATCTTAAGCATACGGTGTGCAATCGTTGCGGATGATGCACGTTGAACTTTTGCGACATAACTGACCTTTGAATCTGCCATTGTGTTTACCGTCAGTTAAGATACTATGTAGTCATAATTGAACGACATTGTAATTTCAATCTGCTCAACAGAGGGCCCCTTGGGACAAGTCCAAGACACAGTCATGTGGGGGGGGGGGGGGGTGTTTCACAAAGATCTTAAGTTGGACTTATAAATTATTCAAATGCGAAAATTCAAGCATTTCAGGCTTTTTATAAATTCCACATCAAGAACATAAAATCACCTTGATAATAGAAAATATGAATGATTTAAATCAACATTTCATGCCTTTTAAAATAATTTTTACAAAATCTTTTCATAGATGCTAACGGCTTTCTGTAATTGCTAAGTCCAACTTAGGGATAAGTTCAACTTAGGATCTTTGTGAAACACCCCCATGGTCTTTATATGTCCCATACGTTACCCAGTATCATTCAATGGACAACCCAACTTTTGTAATAAATTCTTTTTTTCTATGAAAGCAGAAAAAATAAGATGAACGTTGAAAGTCTGAAATAAATCGGATCGATATAATAGTAAGAAAGTTATGAATGTTTCAAATATGGGATTACTAAGTCGATCTATGCGAATCTCAAATTGGCAATTTGGTCAGTGGATTGTATCGTAGTCGCGGATAAACTCTCCCGTTTGTCGTGTACAGCTATAAGTAATTTCTGTTTTTCTCTCAAGCGCCTTCTCCCTTGGGGCACTACTCACAATATATCATGGATATTGGTTATTACAGGTCCTCTAACGAGAAAATACCATCCTGAGTCATAAATCTTTGAAATTTGACATTTTAGTAATTTTGTGTGTTGCAATGAACGGGAGAGTTGCCAGCCACTAAATCACAGAGACGAATAGCCCATACCTATATAGTGATAAAAACATTAAAACTTGTTTTTTCCCCCGATTTCATTCTCTGATTTTTCTGCTCTCCTCTACACTACAGTAGTTTACTACCAATGTAGGATTTCCCTTTAACATGGAAATAATAAATTATCCTTGTTATTTCCTTTGATCTAAGCTATATAATATGGCTTTCAAATAAAAACAGACATTTAGAAATATTAAAATCTTAGATGTGGTCGGTAACGTAAGGGATAATATCTTAAAATTTCCCTTATAAACAAAATAATCTCCGATAAGAACGCTCACCTATGAGGAAGAACACATTCGTATTCATAATGAGTACTGATTCCAGATTAATATCCACTGACTCCAAATTATGTTCCAGCACAAGAAAAGTATGATTATGTTGAATGCAACAACCCGAGTCTACTGGTTACATTCACCTGGAAGACAAGTGTCATACAGACAGGTCATGTACAAGGTCACATAATGTAATCGCAAGCGAGTCTTTGACGGGAAGTCGCAATGAAAGATGTATAAAGACCATTCCTACCGTGTCAGGTCCAGAGATTATTGACGCTAATATACGTTCATATTATAATCTGCATCACGTATTCGTTAAATCTGTTCTCCTTATCAAAATGGATGCATAAAGTAGTGATCTCTTTGTTAATCTCCTTCAGCAGTTTGAGAAACAGAAAGGCATCTGTCACCTGTCGATAGGCCTATGGGCTAAGAAGATGAAGGTCGAATCGGAGAGCTTTCTCTATCCACAATTGTAACAATGTTGAACAGAAAGTTGGATCACGGATCCTTGTCTCAGAAATCTCTCTCAGAATGCAGCGTCACCTGTTGATATGCCTGCATAGAAAATACAGGTCGAATCGGACAGCCTTCTCCTCATAACATGCTGTCCTCTGCATGATGACCATGTTTAGCGGAAAGTTTGAATAGGATTCACAGCGTGTGTCATAAAGAACTATCCAATTATGAACTCGAAGTAATGCATTTCCTGATGGGCAACCTCATGAAGCAACGGCACCTTGAAGACAGTTGTGAGGTCTACTCAACAAAAAGTGTAGAGAGAATTGGCACTTCTTTCACTAAATAACTCCACGAGTTTTCACTCCAAAACGCGTTGTGTCTGTACACCTAGAATGACTTATACAGAGTCATGCCAACCGGGGGAATCTTTCCCAAGGCTTTTCTTTAACGGAAAACCGGAGCGGTATCCGCAAGGGGGACTCTGTTTTAGACCTGATAAAACTAACAAGTCTAGACGTGGTATAGGGAACCACGATAAACTAAATCAACAGCGAGAAGGTTGCTTTCGAAAGTGCACCACTTTCTACCTTTTGAAGAACTTTCTACAAAATTAATGTTGTACAGTAGAAGATGTGGACGCGTACAGTTGTTGGTTCAACATGTTCAAAGAAGTAGTTACTGCAACTAGCAACAAAAGTGGAACACACTAGCTACTTAGCAGGAGCCAAACCGTTAAGCATTTCCAGCAGTCAGACCGGGAGTGCATGGCAGAAGTGATTTCCTTTTCACGAACGCCTCCACTTTAGTTATTGCGAAGTGAAGAACTTCGTTTTCCTGGTGCGCACCAGCTATCGTCGTTTTGTTCTTATTAACAGACGTCTCCCCCCCCCCCCCTCCCCCCCACCCAAGGCCCTCGTCATGTTTTGTAGTTTATTAAATCTTTCCTGTATGACCCGCGGGCATAGGTAGAAAAATGTCAAGTGTATTAGGATCATGTTTCAAAATATAAAGTCTACTTGCCACTCCTGTAGACGCTGATTAATGTATCGGCCCTTCCTCTTAAAAGTGAGGGGTTGACAAACATTCTCTGAGTCAGGCGTTTTAAAGGATCGTCGGGAGTAGGATTGCAAAGGCTTTCGAAAAACAATTTAAGACAATTCCATGCAGAGCCCTTTCCCATCCTTTTTTAAAGTGCGAACATTGCACTTGGGTATAACGTAATTCGGGAATGATTTCTATCTGTCTATGGGACATACAAACAATTGTCCCTGAGTTGATTTCTCGAAATTCTTTGCGATTGTGTTCTTCATGTATATCAATATCAGCACGTGTACTGAAACACAACCTTTATCAGTCATATTCCACGCTGAAGTGTCTCTATGGGGCTCCGTCCATACACCCATTCAGATTGTAAGCTGACCCTGTTGTAAGTTTTCTTGATTTTGTGGTTCTCATTTTTAATCAAAATATTTAATCGATGTAATAATTTGAAAGTCTATGAAAACAATCCATTTAATCTCTAATTCACTTTTGTTACATTGATGTAAACTTCGAGGAAGCAACAGTCGACTTTTAGTTTTAGCGTCGAATACATTACACACACACGGTCATGGCAAACTTCGACAATCACACACACCTTCATTGAATCCATCCATAATAGGGACTTTTAGATTTGCACGTCGACATGGTGGACTGCTACGTGTGATGTCCTTTTCAGGTAATGTGACGTCCTTTTAAGGCACTACCAGTACCTTAAAAGGATGTCACATGTAGCAGTCCACTATGTTGACGTGCAAATCTAAAAGTCCCTTATAGCTTATTACAGGACTTCAGTTTGATTCGGTTTTATTTCAGGGCTGCTTTTAATCTCAACGTTTCGTGCAAGACTTGGCTCCGGGTCTTTTCTATCCACCCTCATGCCCCGATAATAGTGAAAAAGGGGGAATTTTCTTATTCATTTAGAAATGTCTTGACGTAGATCAGAGGCATGCATATTGCTCACCTCAACACAGACAGGAAGAAAAGCATTCTCGTAATATTTCAGCAACATAAGGCGACAGGCTAATTCCCGGGCCTGCTCCCAAGACGTCAAAGCCCAGAGCACCATTAAAAGAACTTCGTCAACTCTGACGTCAGGTTATGAATCATCAGAGAAACTATCTGTATTGTTATTGTCGCTTTCAAGTTTCAAACTCCAATTTGCCAAGGCCACTATAAGCAATACTGATAAAAGGAAGAAGAAGTTTGTGGGAGACTCAAGAAGGCCTTTGTCTTAGGCAGTGACTCATCTTTAAAGCAGAAAAGTTGTTGTTGAAATCTGAGAACGTTGTTCTATTTTTGTAGATGTTTACAATCGAGGCAATGTGGCACTGTTTGAATGAACTGTTGAAACTTGACCCGTCTTGGACAGGCCGATTAAATTAATAAGTTTGACCTGATCAAAGCCTCGCCTCTGAAAGAAAGTGAAACTTGAACTTCCTCCAAAGAAGCGATTCTTTTCCAATGACAAATGTATGTCAGTTTTCAAAAGGAGAAGAAAAACTCCCAACTGTGTTGTTTTAACTTCTTGGTTGAATTGAACCCACACATCGTTTACCATGATTGCTGACCTGCTAGTGTTATATTGCATGTAGACATTTAATATTTGATTCGTCATGTTTTAAGACAGTTATGTTTTTTAAAAATGTATCAAAATTGATAGCAAATAATATTGGTAGAGGCTCTTGGCTCTAATGAAAGGGGTCCTGGGTTCATTCTTTGCTCGGTGCTTACATAATTGTCCCACTCCGACCTGGTGTAAATGGGTACCCGGCAATGCTGGGGTACTGATAATTTCAGGGCCCGCATAAAGGGCAGTTTTATACTGATGCGGCTACCATGGATAATCAATAGAAAATTATTAATATCATTATTATCACTATTACTATTGTTATCAATGTTGTTGTTGTTATTATTATTATTATCATCATCATTGAAACCATTAGCATTATTATTTAACAGGATAATCAGTTAAAACTCATTATTAGTTTATTTCCAATTGGGACCTGCTGATAGTCAGATAATTAGTGACCTCAAACAGCCTTAGATCTCTGGGTTAGGTTAGCACTACTTTGTGAATGAATTACAATGTTTTTACATGACCATTTCTTTCGGCACTATTGGCTTGCAAATACTACATCAACCCCTTTTAGCGTTTCCGGAATTCTTTCCCTAAACCGCAAGAGAGGTCCACCGACAAAAGATGGAATTCGCTTCATCCGTTATCATTCTCCTATATCTTTTCTTATAAAAGTTCAAGCTCTAGTAATCCTATCCCATTGTGACGTATGTGATTCATCCGGTAGTTAAGAGTCATCCCTCTCAGAACTTTCCCTCCACTAACCTGGGCAATGGTCCAGAAATGGAACAAACACAGGGTAACTCCACAACACAAATAAGCCTAACCCTAATCCTACCCCTACCCCTAACACTATCACTAATATTACCCCTTACCGTAACCCCAAATCCTAAAAATCCGACTTCGTCTCGAGTCACAGTACAGTTTCGAGATCACCTTGGGCAATAGTTTTAACCGTGCCCTTCAAGGCAGTCAATATTTGTATACAATTAGACAGGGCCCAAGCCAAATGATTTGTGATTTAACCCAACTCCAAATTAAAGTGGTGTCTACACGAGCTCACAAGCCAAAAATAAGATCTAGCCCACCAAATTTTGACTTGAAGTCCTTTACAAAATGGTAGGGGTTGATTTAATAGGCACTACTTAATTTTTGTTTAATAACAAGCAGCCTCTATGGCAACTACTGTAAATGGATAAATATCACATTTGTGCTGTCCTAATTCGAGTTTATTTTCCACGAGAGTATGAAACTACACCATTATAACATAATCTTGGTTACTAATGGCAACAAATCCTCACCAAAACAGAACATAATGACTTTAGACAGTCAGACTCTAAACTTGTTACTCTTACGAACAGTCGTGTTCTTAAATATTTCCCCCGTTTCTTCCCTTCATGCAAGAGATGACATAAACTTGAATGTACGGCATCTGAAATCATGCTCATCACCTAAGGATGATTGATCCCATATCCATTGACATTAATGATTGTGTGAAAATGACGTATGTTCAAATGCTCTTTTCTCCAAAAATAAAACAAATGTCATAGCACATTTCACAAGGCTTGCATGTCGTATCACGGCAACAAAATGTGATGTATGAGAAACGAAGAAAAATTGTAGAAATAATGTGAAAACACGGTGTGTTCAGATTGTTATTAGAGTTAAAGTGGTCCACATCCACACCGCTGTCACACTGTTGTGTGTACACTCTGTAATTTTAAACGTGTGCCCAGTGTATCACATTATGTTACAAGGTGTGAATAGTGTAAACACACTGTGAAGTGTACGTCTCAAACTCTGAACACAGTGCGAACAGAAATGGAAAATGTGTCATATGGTTTGAAAACAGTGTAAACAGGAATGTGTCAAAAAGTGTGGACACAGAGTGAAAAGAAATGTGTCAAAAAGTGTGGACACAGAGTGAACAAAACTGTGTCAAAAAGTGTGGACACAGAGTGAACAAAAATGTGTCAAAAAGTGTGGACACAGAGTGAACAAAAATGTGTCAAAAAGTGTGGACACAGAGTGAACAAAAATGTGTCAAAAAGTGTGGACACAGAGTGAACAGAAATGTGTCAAAAAGTGTGGACACAGAGTGAAAAGAAATGTGTCAAAAAGTGTAGACACAGAATGTACAGAAATGTGTCAAAAAGTGTGGACACAGAGTGAACAAAAATGTGTCAAAAAGTGTGGACACAGAATGTACAGAAATGTGTCAAAAAGTGTGGACACAGAGTGAACAGAAATGTGTCAAAAAGTGTGGACACAGAGTGAATAGAAATGTGTCAAAAAGTGTGGACACAGAGTGAAAAGAACTATGTCAAAAAGTGTGGACACAGAGTAAAAAGAACTATGTCAAAAGTGTGGACACAATTTAAATATTATCCCTCCTAATATGAACCTTATAAATACCAATATGCTATAAATTGCGATCCCACCTGCCTCTGTGGACAAACTGTGGCATGAAACTGAGTTCTTTTTTACACAGTCAAATTCGTTACCGTCTTTCAAAAATAATTCAGTGATACGTACAAGAAAATGGCATAGGAGTCACATTAACCCCTACGCAATGATACCCACTGCAATCATAAGGCCGGCTTCGTCCAGGTACTACATACCATGATTATTCTTGGCTTTCGATAATTTCATTTTTATCCATTCAGGAAACATTCAAATACCCCGAGTAAGAAACCAAGGGAAAATGCAAGTCAAGGTCGGTCATTTCAAATTATGACTCACATTGTGTATGTGGCGCTTAACAGCGTTAACCTAGCTATGGTGGCTGGCACAACGTTAGGGAATTAGCAGTCAAATACAGACGAATCTGTTTATAGTAAAATTGCAGAGTTCAAGGAGAAAAGGTAGCCTAAAAAATATACCTCTTCTTATAAGTACTTATCACACTTTTGTTAAAGTTCATTAGACGATACAGACATAACTCAAATTTTGTTTGGTTTGATGGGATAATACGTGGACGCTGAAATGAGCGGGTATTCCTTCATATGTTATACTATATCATTTAGGTATGTGTACAATTTAATGTAAAAAAAATGTCTTTATTAAAAACAAACAATAGAATCTGTACTTTCCTTAATCATGTTAGTTGTTTTTTTAACCTGACGATAACATAATTAAATACCTTTACATCATAATCATCATATTTATCATTGTTATCTTTGTTATTATGATGATGATGAGATTGATGATTATGGTAATTATGATTATTATTATTATTATTATTATCATTATCACAATCATCATTATCACTATTATCACTATGAGCATCATCATCATCATTTGCAAGAGTGGTAGTAGTTTTTACCTAACATATTTAAGTTCAAGGAAAAGCAATGTATCGTTATCGTTCTACACTGTAAAAAAATAATAGTCGAAATAACTCAATAAAATTGAGGAAAAGAATTGCCTTTTTTTTATTAAGTAAATATTACCTACGGCATCTTAAGTAGAATTTACTTATTTTGCTGAATACATTTTTACTCAGTTAAATCGAGTTACATTAACGTAAATAATTTAAGTATTGTAATAATTTTAGATAATTAAAAAAAAACTATGATAGGATTACATATTGCACGATTTGGTACCCATCTAATCTAACAAGTAACATCCACTAATCATTCACTACTTCTATTTAAGATTAATCACTAATCACTAACACCTACGCTTCAATTCGACACATATTGAAAGGCTCCAAATTTTATATATACTTGATCGTGGCATCTTAAAAGAAAAATTGGTTGACAATTTCCTGAAATATCAAGTTTTGATTTGTTTTGAACTGGGTAAGAATTAAAAATTGTCTTGTCCTTGCTTAGCCATGTTAAATGAATTAGTAAATGTTTTAAAGTCCTTAAATTTTCATTCAACCACAAAAAAGAATTGTTTTATTTAAAAAAGAGTTTAATTTGGTCTTAATGAATATTCATAAATTATGTAAATATTTCTATTACGCACTGCATCGGTCCTTACTTTAAAAAGATAAGAATACTCAACATAAATTGTTTGAGTAATACGTATAATTTCTGATTTTGAGTTAAAATTACTAAATAAATACAAGCTGAAATTACTTAAAGTTCTTATGTATTTGATTTTACTTAAATATTCCACGTATGTTCTACTAAATTGAAAGTTTGAGTTAGCAAGACTTAAATTTAGTGCGTAATTGGCAAAACTAATGTTTTCAAGTAAATTTTACATGGAAAAATACGTAAAAATTACCAATGAACAATTTTTTTTTTACAGTGTATCAGTAAAAGATGCTGAAGTTTTACGGGAACATGAGAACTAACCACAATGGTCCATACCCATCGTTAATCCATAATTAAATAAAAGAATCAATTAATTAATGAAGACATGAATAATTAAGTATGAAAAGGAATTATTACATAAATAATTATATAAGTGAATTAATCAATAAGTAAATAAATTAATTAATTAATGAATTTATGAATATAGGAAAAATTAAATGAATGAATGATTAAAATAGATGAATCAATCATCCTACAATTTGGAATATATTCTTTTGGGGAGCACTACAAGGTGATTTTATATCGAGCTATTAGCAATTCAGGACATATTTTGTTTGCACACACTTTCGGAAATAAAGCACACTCAGTATCTTTTCTTCAATCTTATAATGTTTCTAAAAATAAAAGATGTGAACGTCCTACAGGAAGAAGTAACCACAATGATTCATATCCATGTTTTACTTCCAACCGAGGACTGTTCATTGAGAGACACGCACAGGTGAAGCAAGCAACGGTGAAACTCGTGAAGGTAGTAAACAAAAGGGTAGGAAAGGGCCATCACGCACACCCTCTCTAGTGCCACATTAATGTTTCCATGTTGCATATGCATCAGGTGTATTAATATCATTTTCTTTTTATTGAGCATCGTTTTGTCAGCTATTTAAAGATCTAAACAAGAGCATAGTTGGTTGTTCGTGATTCATTTTACTTCCTTTTCTTTCTCTTTGTATTTTTCAATTTTCTGAGCCTTGTGACCTCTGATTGACCTTATTACAAATTTGAAAGTCATGAGATCTTTTCTTAGTAACTTTTTACAAATATGTCACTATGAGACTTCGTTTTAAAATTAAGGCAGACATCCCTCGCCGCTCCCCACTCGCTCCATTTGAAATATTCCCCAAAGCCCCCCCCCCCCCCCCCCTTCGTCTTCTACCAGTAATGACTACTTTTTGAGTTACCTGTTCTTCTGTCCGTTGTTGATTTCTTCTTTGGAAAGGCGAGAATTAATCATAGCCATAATGGCTTTAAACCTATTTGAAAATAATCAGTAAATGCCCTCCTGGCTCTCAGCAAAAATACACACAAATGTCCATTTCTTGTTAAACATCACACCCCCCAACTGACCACGTTTCGCAAGATAGTAATGTCCCTTTTAATACGGATGGAAATAAACCTGGAAGCTGAATAGATCAAATGCTTTTAGTCCACACCTTCCTGATTCTCAGCAGATAAAAGCTATGACATATTATGTCTTGCCATAAATTACCCCATAACATCTCATTTTCTTGCCTTAGATTGCCCCCTTAACTGATCATGTTCTTTGACAGAGCTATGCCCTTCTTAGGAAGGGAAATAAACCTGGGAGTTTAAGATCTTGTGGTTCATGTTACGCTTTCCTCTCTCAACTCATTCCACTTCCGCTTTCAGAATTCCCTAAACACAACGATGACCAACATCAGACCCGATACCCTGTTTAGACTACATAACAAATCATGTGGGACTCGTACAAAGACGCGTCGTATAGAGAATCATTGTATTGCAAAAGCAGGTATCGTTAAAAGAATTATGTAAAGAACTAGTTTTGAAGAGATCAGCTGACATGGCAGCTGACCAATCATCAGTGCGCGCTCTTCATAAACCCCGCCCAATTATACGCTTTTCGTACGATACAACGTTCAGACACGAACTGAACCATGATCCTTTATCGGGTTTTCGTTCGAAACGATTCTCAAACGTGCGTTTCGCTATACGACGTTTCGCTTTATGACGTTCAGACTAGAACAAGATATGATAACTTATCGTACAGATATATACATTCTGTAGTAGGATGAGTTTTGGTTGTCTGAACGGGGTAATATCACTTTTACCTCGTCGCAAACCTGGCCTCTCTTGCACCTCCGACGGCCCCTCTTGAAAAATAAAAAATCATTCCATATTCTATTCCACAAGATATCGATTGATATGATTTCAATTTCATTTCCTCTCAAGTCTAGGAAGTCATTGCCTTGCGCCTAAAGGTAAGAAGTCACTGACTTCAGGTCAATTTCCTTCATCCTGCGCTCATCAAACGTGTCTACTACACATAATATCTTACCTGTATGACTGAAATATACAACCCAAGACAACTGTCAGCCTGAATAATTACCTTCCCGATATGATAATGGAAATTATTCCTCGACGACTAGCCCCTTGGAAATTACTAGCGAACGAGGGTAACTAATTAAAGATGTAACTGCCAAGAGGTAGTTGTTGTAAAGAGTTCTAGGACACGTACCCCTTGTACATCCACCCCCGGATAACCATCCCCAGGGAACTACCCCCTAGGAAATACCCCCGGACAACTACCCTCAGACAGCTACCCCCTACAACCATCCTCTAGGACAACTACCCCTCGGACAACTATCCTGGGGGTACTTGTCGGGGGGCTGGGGGGGGGGTAGTTGTCCTAGGGGGTAGTTATTTGGGGGGTAGTCGTCCTAGAGGGTGGTTGCATTAGGGGTTAGTTGTCCTAGGGGCTAGTTGACTGGGGGTGGTTATCCAGGGGTCGGATGTCTAGGGGGTAGGTGTCCGGATACGGTTGTAAAGTAATTAGTTAGTTGTCCGGGGAGTAGTAGTCCGTAGGTAATATATCTAGGTGGTATTGTCCGACGGTGCTTTTCCTGTTATTCGGGGTGGTTATCTGAGTCTCAAGATCATGCAACGATAATATTCTAATTTGAATTTTATTCATTTGAAAATATTATAAATATCCATTGTAGTTCTTTTATTGTAGCGTGTATTTTAACCTTGCATCCAGATATCATAAGTACGTTTTATGTTATGACATAATTGATTGCATAGTCTTTGCTTTTCGTAGTAGGTAATTGATTATTTCTTTCGCGATTGTAGTACTTATGAACATTATCACAATAACCGCTGTTTATCAACAAATTCAACCACTATTATGTTACATAGTTTAAGATAAGGATAGAAGCTAGAAATAATATTTGGGAACGACCAGACACGAATACTAGGATCCTGCGCACA
Organism: Strongylocentrotus droebachiensis; assembly: GCA_035222895.1. Lineage (NCBI taxonomy): Eukaryota > Metazoa > Echinodermata > Echinoidea > Camarodonta > Strongylocentrotidae > Strongylocentrotus > Strongylocentrotus droebachiensis. Next base: position 19,373 of record JAVYIG010010679.1, on the reverse strand, counting down.
ACAATCCTTCGTACTGGCAAATCTGAGGAATTCATTTCCATAACTGGAGCAATTACACCAACATTCTGCTACCAAAATCTTATAAAGCCTGACGGTTAACCACGATGGCATGATCGAAGGACATGGCCATGGACTTCTCTCTTGAAAGTGGATAATAATAACCTCCCCCATGTTCTTATCTCTTCCATGTGCCCCTCACATGGATGGAAACATTAGAACGGGGCATAGCTTTTAACATTTCATCCCTCCTCCTACTCATTTTCCTATCTCTTCCGCTCTCTACCTTCCGTCTCCCTCTATGTATCGCTCTTCGACTCAGCCTATCTTAATCACATCTGAAACGACATGCTCTGCAGAAACTTAGCGACATGAATAATTGAATGTGCAGGGAGAGATAGACATGAAAGGGGTCTAGAGTGAGGGGGGGAGGAGGGGGAACAGGAGGGGTATGTGAAGAGGTCGGACAAAGCTATCAAGAGAGTAAAGAGGAAATGACACATCAGAAAATGAAAAATAAGAATGGCTAGGATGATGATATATATAGTGTAAGAGTATGCCGCTGGGCGGTAGGAGACAAGGAGAGAGAAAGGGAGCAGGAAAAGTGCAAAGTACAGAAGAAAAATAAAAATTACAAAAAGATTGAGACAAAAAGAGAAACAAAGACATAGAGAGGAGAGGGAAAGACAGAATGACAGAGGATGGGAGAGGGGAGAGAAATGAAGAGCGAAAGACAGAGAGGGGAGAGAAATGAAGAGTGAAAGAGAAAGAGATAGAGAGAGAGAGAGAGAGGGGGAAAGGGAAAGACAGAAAGTAAAAGAAAGATGGGGGATAATGTCAAGTAAATATAGTAACCTCTACCACAAGTGGGATAATGAAAATCATAAGTTATGTTAAACTTACCACTGTAGAAATAAGCCGTAGGAGTACTGACAAGATTCCCCAATCCATCCTCTGCCGTTACCACCAATTTATAGGAACCCCCTAGAGGAACACTGAAGTTCCAGCACCCATATCCAGAAGAGATGAGAGCAGCGTGGACCTGGACTTCCGGATGGGTCCTGTTGTCATGGTTACGCCGGACCAGGTGGGCGTGGTAAGTGAAGTTGGAGAGCGCGAGGGATGCGTTGCAGAGACAGACGCTAGCAGACAATTGGGCTGATTCAACAGCACAAAGACACGGCGCCGGAATAACTATGAGGGGTACAATTAAAAAGTGTCATTCAAACATCATGACCCGAAGAGGTTTTCTTCATTTTCCAACATCTTTTAAATTTCTTACTTTAAGGTATCGTGGTATAGTTGTTCATTGACTTGACTCTCAATCCAATGGTTGAGGGTTTGAATTCCAGCGTGGCACTAATGTCATTTGATAATCGTTAATCACCATTTTGTCACTCTCCACCCAGGTGTAAATGGGTTTCTGGCAAATGCTGGGGTAATAATAACTGCAGGGCCCACAGGATGAGCACTATTTATACTGATGTGGCTACACTGGGTAAATATGAGCCAATTTTTAGTATCATCATTATTATTCTTCGAATTATTATTCAAAGTTCTTCATTATTCTTCATTATTCAAAGTTCTTTTTGATATCTAATTCTCTTTCAGCTTGTCCCTATTTCTCTCTGTAGTGTATACATCCACTTACTTTTCCCACTTATGTCTTTCGTCGCTTTCGTACTTCGTCAGAATAATTGCTCGTCTCTTCTAGTTTTGGTTTGCCGATGCAACACTCTTTAATAACCAATATTAATTGTCATTATTCAGTTGACAGGTAGAGATGCAGGTCAAGTGGGTTATTCATTTTTAAGGTTCTCCCTTGTTACAATTTGTATTTTGGTACAATGGAATAGAAATGAAGAGAGTAGGATTTACTGTTTTATAAAATTTAATCCAAACAGTACGAATTGCAAATTCATATGCAACGGGCAAAAGGACCAAGGCGACTAGAAAAGACCAAGTTATTATTTTTTTTAAATGAGGTTAATGTCTTACCTGGTGTTTCAATTGTTGTTGTAGCCTCCGTAGATGCCATGAGTTCGGTTGACAAATCGTTGGGAACATCGAATTCCGTTACCTCCTCTGACGATGTTTCCATAGTCCAAAGCTCGAGGGGAGGAGTTCCTTCCACTTCTTCTCCCGTGAGAAGATCAGTTTCCATTTCCTGCAAATCGGTTGCAGGATTGGTTTCATCAGTCATTCCTAAATCTGTAACCGCTTCAGTGGTCCCGATACTACCTACCTCTAGTGGAGATACTGTAGTTGTCGGTAAAGTAACGGCATCGGTCGTATCGAAGAACGTCTCGTCTAGCCGCGTAGTTGCTTCAAGGCTGACTGGATCAAACGCAGAGGGCGTCCCATCTGTGCCTCCGTCGAACATTGTTGATACTTCAAGAGGTTGCTCGTTTGTTGACAAGGCTGTGGATTGTGCACTTGACAAGAATGTTTGCATTGCTTGAGAAACGTCTGTAGGTATGAGCCCTGTCGGTAATTCAGTAACTAAGGGCAATTCTGTGACCAGCGAATAGACACTCGATGGTTCCGTTGTTTCCACTTGAACAGACGTCACAGGCATATCCGAGGGATTCATGGTGGCAATTTTTCCGACTGTAGTAAGATCCAAAATTGTTAAATCGGGAAGTTGAGTGTCTGTATCTGGCGAAGTATCAAACTTTCCTAGAGAAGTAAAAAGAACTGCCATTGGAGTTGAAGAATCTGTGTCAATAGCGATACCATTAGTTGCCCTTGATTTAGAATTAGTATCACCTTCCGTCGCCACGTCTATCGTCGTGACACTGTACTCCGAAGCAACTCTTGGTGAAGACCGCAATCCAGGCTCTCCAGGTATAGGGGTTTCAGAATGTTCCTCTGAAGTAGTCTGGTTTACTTCCTCAGGAGGAACACTACTTGATGAGACCCTTGTAGGAATGGATGCCTCTGAACTGCCTGGAGTTACAGCCCCTTGGCTGGTATTACTTGGACTAGGCGTCTGGTTTACTTCCTCAGGAGGAACACTACTTGATGAGACCCTTGTAGGAATAGATGCCTCTGAACTGCCTGAAATTACAGCCCCTTGGCTGGTATTACTTGGACTAGGCGTCTGGTTTGCTTCCTCAGAAGGAACATTACTTGATGAGACCCTTGTAGAAATGGATGCATCTGAACTGCTTGGAGTTACAACCCCTTGGCTGGTGTTACTTGGACTAGGCGTCGATCCATTGCCCAAGTTTGTCCTTTCTATTGTAGCCCTAATTTCATCCTGTGTGGATGCACTGACAAGGGGTTGAAATGTCGTTGGACTTGTTGGTAAAGTTGTTGTTGTATTTACAATTTCGCTGCTACTTTTCGTAAAGTTTTGTTCGGAATGTGCTTTTGTGGCTTCTAATAATGAAGATGGTGTAGTTCCTGTGCTATAATCAACACTGCTAATTGTTCTTTGGGAAGGACTACTGACTGGTAATTCAGTTCTAATTTCAGTTGCTGGCGTAGAACTTATGATTGTGTGTCCAGGAGTCTGGCTACCGATAGGCGGCGCTGCACTGGTCAGCGGTGAGGACCATGTTGATTGCACAACGGTTAGTATTGCTGTAGACAAAATTAGAGTCATACCACAGGAAAAAATATCAATATCACACCTTTAGTTTTATGAAACTTGAACAATGCCAGCGAATTTCTTTAACAAGTCGGTAAATATACAAAGGATACAAAAATTTGCTTTGCAAAAACCCTGTTGAAACATGACGATATCATCAAAGGCTCTTTGATCAAATAATATATTTGCGAAGGAATGGGAAGACGTGAATAGAGATTATCATGAAGCATTTTGCGAAAAAAGAAGTTGTGTTATTAAATAGATTTGTAAAAATGTACAGGAAAAAATGAAATAAAATCAAACAAGGATTAAGAACGTAGACTGCGTGCTCGCCAAAGGCAGAGAATATATACAGCATGCTAACTATTCTGGAGTAAGATGTTTACGAAAATGTTATCGTATTATATTATCTACCATGAAACATTTTCTCTGTAAAAGATAATCAAATTAATGACATTGTGAAAAACTCGAAGCACATAAAAATGTGAGGCAACTTATTATTTTAACACGCTGTATCTTTCCAAATGTTCTCTTTTACAACAAAGTGTGGGACAAATTAATGAACAATTCAATTACGAATTATTTTACTGCAAAGTGTTTAACTTGTACCAATCTGAGTGCGTTCAATGCAAAGTACATGATGAATCTATGGTGATACGGATTTGTGACCAAATAAAATTCACTAGAATTTAAGCCGGATCACCTCCAATCCCAATCGCAGACAATATTTTGTTTTTTAAAGATACATACAGTACTAGTATATGAAAATAACAACTGTAGGTTATACAGATGTTATCCTAATTTCAGCGGTCACACCAATCTCGGTCACTTCCCTTTTGACTTTAGCTTTCAGGGGGTTAAGGTCTGAAGGAGGAAGTGACGTCACAATTGATGATAGTATATTTCATAAACGTAAGAACGGAAATCCGAGTTTTTTAGAATCCGGGATATTCCGTGTCGCAGTATTTCAGATAATAGAGATTTATATCAGTATTATCCATATCCTTCCATGTGAGGCTGAGTTAGCACAATCTCCAAAAATGTATATGTATTGTGAACTATTTTAACTTACTATGTAGAAATGAATACAGAATTTGCTTTCTTCTAGAGATTCTTTTGTGAATACAAGTGGAGCATTTCGCTTTGCAAGGTTTACCCAAAAGGCTTGGTTTCTTGTACTTAATTTGTAAGTGGACTCGATGATGGGAGCAAACTAATAAAAACCACAAAATGAGATATTTTCATGTCCGAATTCAATGAGGTGGCTCCTAGCTCAAGAATTTCTCAACCAATATTTCTTTAAAAAAACACATATTCTAACCCCTGTATATAATGCATATATTTCAAAAATTAGAACATTATCTGAGAGTGTATAAAACAGTAAAAGGATAATATAAACCAAGACTACAATGAAGTACCACATCAATTCTGCTCGCACCAGCAATAAACCACTATATCTGAACGTGTACATTTTCTAAGTATATCATTTACTGTCAAATGGCTATTTTGACAACTGCATAACTTCCATGCATCTTACGATATGAATTGAATGGTCTCAAATGACAGGTTTCAGTTATATCAAAATCAAAGCCGACAATTGCACTTTCGGTGCAATGGCTACAGTTTAAAAGAAGTGGCGGCGTATGTATCAGTTACAATGTTTCAAATCCTTGAGATTCCCATTTCTTTCTTTTCAACAGCGATTTTTGTTTTCCTTCTTCTTCTGTTTCAATAACTTTAGACGGATGCACTTTTCAAAACAATGTCGACCTGATCTGGACGGATCAAATGTATTTGAGACTCTAGCAGTGACATAAATCAAAAGAAAAGCACTTACCAAAGATGTGTATGATTAATTCCATGACTGGTGTTGATTAAATCTGTAAAATGAGAGAGGCAATAAGAGAAAAAAGGAAGAATCGGTTAATTATTGATAGCGTATGCGAGTAACAAGAGGATTCAAATCAAATGATAGCGAGAGTTAGCAGGAATAGTTAGAGAAACCTTCCAAAGTTATTCACATTTTCTCCATCGAGTTGCTAACAGTGCAAAGTGAAGCAAATAACATTATTTGCTTCACATTTACTTCAACAAGTTATTCACATTTACTTCAACGAGTTGCTTACAGTGCAAAGTGAAGCAAATAACATTACACCTGTCACGTTCCGGAGAAGAAAAGAATTCCTTCAATATCAATCAAAAAGGTTGCACACATTTACTGTTGCCATGTCAGCTGATCCTCTCACAATATGAGGTGAACAGACTAACAATAGTAAAACAGTATGACTTGGTCATGAATTGAAAGTATTTTAGTAGAAGGGGCACACAGTTTAAAAGGGAGAACTGTTTTTTCTAAGTCTTGATCAAGCATTTATTCCAAAATACATTTTGCCAGATGACAGTCTCACATAGCACCATGTAAAAGATAGGAAAGGGAATCTCTCGTTGCATACATCTGGTGACAGTAATATATCTTAAGAGCATGACCATTTTTTTTCTTCTTCAAGGATTTACCATACCTTCACATTGTCTATAACACCAATACAATACTTTATTCTAGTCCGCCCCTTTAATAAGCAAAACATGCCCAAACCTAGTTTCGACCCAAACATGCACAATAAAAACAAACACAAACATACAATGAACTTACATAACTTGTTGCTCACAATCTTTATATTCCGATAATACAAGCGAGCAACAACTCCTTTCTTTACGCAAACTATAGATCCACCACATAACTGGTAGAAAAAACTATGACATCAGCCACGCCTACTGGGCAGTTTATAGGCAATTAGTTCAATAGAGATCGCCCGCCATGAAACGTCCCATTGACGAATATAAAGAGTCGATCGAAGACATAAACAAACATCAAATATCCAACCACGAAACTCCGCCTCCAATTAGCAATTACATTCCAACAAAACTCATTTGGGAGAGTCAAAAGTTTCCATTAAACAGATAATCCATGATGTTATTGCGTGCTTTTCCTCTCAAATGCGTGTTTTTCCTCTATACTAGACAAAGCTCAACCTCTGTCGACTTAAAAACAATTTGCCATCTTGGTGAAAGTAAATCTATTATTCCTTTCTAGAAACGGCTCTAAATAGCAGCCTCACAAAGCTGAAAGGAAATTTTACCATTATACCCAGACAATGGCGGAGATAAGCGGTTTCTACTGAAGCGTTCAACTCGCACGTCAATAATGCCTTTAATAGCCTGTTTGGTACTGCAAAGATCTAACATGAATGGTTATCGACCCGTACACGAAGATGTACGGATGGGACTCTTTCTGACGACACCTAGCGGTAATTCAATAGAAAAGAGGATATGATGATATTGGCCAACCGTGAAATGCCGTTATATGGATTCGGGGAAAAGAAGTATGTCCCGAAGCTGCCGATATTCCGGTGTCATCTGAACTTTGAAGGTATGTAAACCTGGAAGTTTCAGTTCCAATTTCGATCACTTCATAATCATAATTAGAATTGGGTTTCAACTAATACATTGTCATGAGCGAGGTTTACTCCCTTTCACGTGCTTCAACAAGCTTTTCTATGTATAACATCAACTTGGCAGTGAATGAATAAAGCCTACATCTCTATAATTTAGCACTTTAAAGATTGAAGTACACATTTCTTAATTTCGGTTAATGTATAAGGGCTGTCCCCCTTAATAACTAAAAAATAAAAACACAAACAAAAATCATAATGAAAAGCGATTTGAATTTGAAAGATGGAGGTGAACCTATTTAAATTTTGTATATTTTTTTTAAGATTCTTTTAATTTCTTCCATTTTTAAGATATATAACATGACAAAATATGATGACATGACAAGATAAGATAACATGACATAAACAATCAATCATTATGTGAGCTTAACTAAAACTTCATATTTAAAAAAGAAAAGAAAAAAGAAAGGGGAATGAACAACAAAAGCTACATCGATCAGGGGCGTCACTAGAGCATTTGAATGAAGATGTCCGAGCAATGTGGCCGACAATAATTATGTCGAAAAGATATTCAACTAGTAACAGGCAAATTAAGGGGGAATAAGATTTGCTCCTTTATTTCTTCAAAAACCTTGATCATTTCCCCAAGCTAGAAGGCTCCATACACATCTTATCCATCCGACTTAAAGGGAGGGGCCATTATACCCCTCATAGCCCCCACCCCACCCCCGAGCACCGCTCCTGAATGTGAACGTCCCGGTGGCAGTGACCGATTACACACCTTTACTGATACTCCGACAGGTTCGTTGAGAGGTTCATGGAAGGTAACCCTTTAAAGAGATTGTTGAGTTCTGGTAAAGATGAAGAATTATTTGGGAGCCTTCTTCTTCCTTGTATGCCAGTTTGGAAGAAGTTTATAGGCCTATCAACAACAACAAACCTGGGAAGGATTCCTTTTCAAGTTCCCTCGTATAAGAAATATGACGAAAAATACATCGGTTGTTTAGAAAACACTTTCGTGCCACACATGTGTGTGGATGAGCGTGCGTGTGTGTGTATGAGGGTGTGTATGCGGGTGTGTGGGTTTGAGTGAGTGTGTTTGTAGTCCAATGTACCAATTTCTGTGTGCAGTGTACCTAAATCTTATTTTAACCAAGATCATGAGGATTGAGTCAATATCTTTTCGTTTTGATAATCCCAAAACCTCATAGCACCTAAACATCAATTCTCATATAAGTACATGATCATCCTTTCCCAACTGCTTCTAGGCAAGTTGCATGACCTGTCCTCAACTTGATCTTTAAATCGAATCAACCAGGCGAGCAAAATTAGATTCCACTGATGATCTCCTCTCCTTCCACTGAGCAAGATGAGTTGAGGTGTTAACGGCACACGAACAGGAATGTAATGTAAGCTGACACCTTCTCGGGTATATGGGACTGTAAGGAGCGAGAAAGGTCTCACTGAAAGCTTTTATGTGTACTTCTATTTCGCTTAATTACTCATATAAGTTTCACTTGCTCAATGAGGGGTGGTCAGAGGCTCTCTTTGAGCCAACCGAGCCAGGGTTCAAATCCAATTCAAGACGCTGTTTACGGGGGTTTACGACCTTGGGGAATATTTTATATTTTAATCATTGATAACTGAGTCTCTGAATATAGAATTTTACCCACCTGGTTCATTTTGTACTAAGTTTTAAAAAAAACTAATAATATTGTTTCCTAGAACTAATATGAATGATCAAGACTGCATAAAAATGAACGTGAGAAGATCATTACTCCTTGACATTTCATCAACGTGATCATTGCCCCCCAGCTCAATCAGGAAACAAAATATTGTATGGACGCATTTTATATGACAATCCATTTACCACGGAACACGTGTATCTATATTAGTATCAATCGATAACATGGACTATCCTCTCTCTATCATTTAACCACTCCAATCATCCCAATTCCATCTTCTTCCTAACCTTTACCTCTCACAACCTCACCCACAGACCTAGCCTGGCTCGAAGACTAAAATATTTAACCCCCCTTCTCTCTCCTCTCGGCCTCTCCGTATGGCTTCCCCAATGGTATATGGTTAAAGATAAAGACCAGTTATGGTCATGCGATTGCATTGTGAAAGACATTATTACTCGAATTAGCTATCACGTTTAATGAAAGTCATCTGAAACTTGGCAAATTCCTGGAAAGAGTCGATACTACACCTTTAAAGATGAAGTTGAGTTCTGGTCATGCGATTGCATTGTGAAAGAAACGGTGTGGAATCGACCAGAAAAGGTTGATCATCTAGCATATAAGTATTGGTGTGTACTGCAAGCTTCTGGAATCATCAAAATGATAAGAAATTTGGCCCAGTCTTGGTAAATTTACAAGCACTGTACACAGAAAGATGTATATGGGACTACGCGACACGTGCGTTATATCTATCAGGTCCAAATAGTTATAATAATTTACCAAATATATCAATTAGTTAGCGGTTTCTCGGCAAAATTTGTATGATCACGTAATAGTCAAAACATATTCTTTCACATGATTGGTAATAAGAGCTTCCATTTCATATTTTGAGAGGGGGGGGGGAAGGGGGGCGTTTCCAAAACTGGTCTTTACCTTTAAGTTTAACATAAACCTACTTTCTCTCCTTTCGAGTTCGCCTGAAAATGGTAATAATAGAAGAGTCTTGGACGCCAGTTATTCAAGATAGCTCTAATCAACATTAATACCGCCCATTCCTATAAGCGCCCGGCAAGCTATGTACAAATTTAATACAAGTGGGTCGAGAGAGAGGGACAATGTAGATACAACGCCTTTCATAAGGATGTAAGCATGTAAGAGAAACCGGGCATGGTGGCTCAGTGGTTAGAGCGCCCGCCTCATGAGGTCGTGGGTTCGAACCCCGGCCGAGTCATACCAAAGACTAATAACAATGGGACCTTCTGCCTTCTAGCTAGGCGCTCAGCATATTAGATTGAAGAAGGGTAGTAGTAACATATTATTATGTTATGCAGGGCCCGCTGGAAGAGCAGTTTCATAACTGAAGTGGCTACCCTGGGTAAATAAAACGTTATTATTATTATTATTATTTAAGCACCGAGCAAAGAAGAAACCCAGGGCATCTTGTTTGAAAGCTAAGAGCCTTAACTAATTATATCGCACGGCTCATAGTCATACACAAGTTTTGCACAATATTCATAATCTATTTTTGAAATTAACAGTGGGAGAGGAAAAATCATTTCACCTTATTTATTTCGCCTTGAAGCTAAACTACGTCAGGCCCACCCCATCTCGATTCGCTGTGAGATCGATACTATTTTATGGCTCTACGTCTCAAGTTCTCTGTCGCTTTGATATCTAGAGCTCAAGCAGACCTCGACTCGACCGGTCGTCGCTCCAGTATCGACTGTCAAGTTCCAGCCAGCATCATGACCCACATTCTCCCCATTCTAAAGCCCCTCTCACACTGAACTGAGTAAAGCCTCGGTCACAAATGCTATTACGAACTGCTACGAACGCTGTACGAACGATTTTCAGACAATGGAAATTCGAAAAGACAATGGAAAAACAGGGAGATTCGTACAAAATTATCGTTCGTACGAACCTTTGTGACCGTATCATTATATGAAACGAGTTGGACACCGCGCTATAACTCGGCACTACTCCTAAAGAACTCGGGAGGCGATTCGAAGTAGCTCGGCATAATTCGTAGGGATCAGTGGTGACATCATGCAGACCTCGACTTGACTGTTCGTGGCTCCAAGTGTCAGCCATCCCGATCCCAAAGCCTTTCTCACTCTAAACCGAGTTGAATGACGCGTTTGGACACGGCGCTATAGCTCGGCACTACTCGTACGGAACTCGGGAGGCAATATTGGAATACCTCGGCATTATTCGAAGGGATTCATGAAATCATGCAGACCTCTACCCCACCGGTCGTCGTTCCAACATCTACTTTCATATGTCAACCAACATAACGACCCAAATTGCCCATATTCGCCAGCCCCTCTCGAGTCGGTCACCGCGCTAGCTCGGCAGAACTCGTACATAATTCGGGGTAGTTTGGCACCACTCCTTATGATTCGTTATGAGCTCGTGCGAACGACGAGCTACCGGTCGTCGCTCGATTATCGACTTTCATATTCTTATATCTTTATGGCATCTCACATGAATAATAGGTGCCGAGTTTGACATCGGCGTACTCGGCGTACTCAGGAGAGATAGCGGGGTAGTTCGGCACAATGTGTTTGCTATTTTTGAACATGTTCTGAATACCTGAGGAGAAGCTAGGTGCCGAATCAACTCGGCAAAGCGTGAAAAGGGGTTCACTTGTATTTTTAGCTTCACATTCTCCATACCTCTCTTTTTAATTAATCTCACGTTCACCAATCTATATAAGTTTCTCTATTCTTGTCAGTCATGCTAGTCTTCTCACGTTCCCAACTCATCTATGGTTTAAAATTCATTTCTAATTCTTCGCATTTCGTCTTTCGGTCAAAAATAATACACACATTTACGCGTTCTACCATTCCATGTCATTTTATCCATACCCCGCCACCACTGTACCACCATGCACCACCATCTCGTCCAATACAAGCACGATCAAATGCTGTGCGCGTATCATCGCACAACGGAACGTGTTTACGCGCACATTCACGGGTTTCAAGAAATTGAATATGAAACTTGCGTTGGCACTCTGAAGGTAGGTAAGAGCAATGCTTGGGTGGAAGTCCCTCCTTTACTTTGGCTGGCGAGGAGCGGATTGAATTCGCCCAAAATAAATGCCCAAACGGAAACCCCAAAGCTTGGCCGCGTTATGAGGCGATCCGTCTTCATAACAAGGATGACCTTTATAGTGAGGACAGTACTTCATGACCACATGATGAACTGAGGAGAGATAGACCAAGAGAGAGAGAGAGAGAGAGAGATGGACGGACAGACAGACAGGGGGAGGGAATAGACCAGAGATGAAGATGGTGAGCAGAAGAGCTGGATGGAGAGCTAAAGAAGAGGGATTATTTCATTGGATTGGATTTGTCAACTACAATAAATCTGGAGCACGAAACAAATCTAATTTAAAGAAAAAATAAAATATTATGACAGGATGTAATATAGTGGGAGAGTTGTTTAACAGGGATAGACAGAGAGAGTGAGACGGGGGGGGGGGGGAGGGGTGGAGAAAATAATATTGTGTTGGACAGAATGATAGAGAGAAAGAGGGAAATAGTGGGATTGAGAGGGATGGGTGAAAATACGAGGACGTTTAAAAGACAAATACAAATGTGTGGCGTAATCTTTAAAGACAAGAGAGAAATATAGATGTGACAGGCTGAGCGATCGAGAAAGAGTGAGGAAGGGAGAGAGAGAGGGAGAGAGAAAGAGAGAAACATTAGAAACGAGTAGACGTTAATCGCCCTCAGCCCAGTGTAACTTCATCTGTTTTCCTCTTTTTTTTTGAAGGAGTAAATATCGAAATGTTCCTAAAACTGTTCATGTTGGATGAATTCTGATTCTTCGTAGGCAAGGCTTGTTGCCAGATTTCGCCCAAAATACCGCCTCAACAGCGAGTGCAATCGACTTTAAACATTTACTGCAAGGATAATGAATGATTGCAAACAATTAAATCAAACATTCAAACTTCGCTCGTTTTCTGCAACCTGAAAAAATAAACTTTCTTACGGCCTTTACTGTCTGCTCTCGATCACGATCTAGAGTTACATGAAAACGAATCCATCTTTTCATCCTCATCGCGGACTAAAGCCTAGAAAATAGCTGACTGCAAATTAGCACGACTTAACCTGTTTTATATGCATCAGGAAAACACTTCTGAGCTAACTAGAACAATGTGTTATAGATATTCAGAGCAACATATCCCCCAAGAGGTCGAGTAGGAAGGAGGTATGAAAGGTAATACTTTCTTCAAGAAGTACACTGGTCATGTTTGTGAAGGATTGAAAACGGAACAATATTGTTGCGGTTTCATTTTCGGTCGTTATAGTTTCTTGAAAGACTAAAGTGGCCATTTTGGTGGGGAATTGAAAACGGAACCATTTTGTTGCGGTTACATTTCCAGTCGCATTTCAAACGAGCGGTTAAACGCAAAGAGTGATACCCAACCCCATCTCTGTTGCCAGTCAACCGTGCCAATGTACAGAGGAGTGTATAGTACTTCTACATCAGGAGCTGATATTTGACACCATTCAAATGTTCGAGAAACGCGCTAATTAGATTCCTGTTCCAATGCCAGAGTGGGCGAGAATCGTTTTAATGTACTATGTCAATGTTTTAATTGACATTTTGATAGCCCCAAAATCCTCAGGTACTACAATCGAGTTTTCTTTTTAAATCAGAAAATATCTCCTTGTGAAATTTCTTGGAATTGATTATGTATTGTCACTGATATTTCACACATTTGAGTTTTTCAGGGGCTACATTTTCAATGTTATGTGTAGGTTAGATGCATCGGGAAATTACTGAGAACAGAATCTCTGATAATTTTTTCTTCATGCGTCCACTGCGAAGTTTCTAATTGATCCGCCAATCTGCCGTAGATGTATCAATTACATGATAAATGGAACAAATTCACGCTGTAATTTTTGCTCACAATATTAGCAATTGGCCTTCAGATTTCATACACATTTCAACGACATAATTTGTTTCAGTATAATGCACATGGCTTACAAATTCATACGACATCAAACGATTTCAATTTCCACTTATTATTTCGAATATTTTCAAATTATTGATAACATGAAATTTTGACGACATAATTTTGTACAGTATAATACGCATGGCCTACGACAAATTTTTTTATTTTTTTAAAAAAACTTCGAAATTTAACGATTTCAATTTCCACTTATTATTACAAATATTTTCTAATTATTGATAACATGACATTTTAGCGACATGATTTTTCAGTATAATACACATGGCCTAGATGTACAAATTCATACGAAATTAAACGATTTCAATTTCCAATTATTATTTCAAATATTTTCAAATTAATCGTGACATGACATTTTAACGACATAATTTTTTAGTATAATACACACGGCCTGCAAATTCTATACGAAATTCAACGATTTCAATTTCCACTTATTATTACAAATATTTTCATATTATTCATAACTGAGTACGCAACCCCTCATAATATACACATGTATAATTTCATCTCGGTAACTAGTATAAACGGGGTAAAATGGAAAAACGGTGTTTCTTAATAAATAACACCATAGGTCTGAGATTGATAACTACATGTTCTTGCTACATTTCTCATTTCAAGAAACAACAACGGATACGTCTATACGATACGTCTATTAAAGACTATTTGTAGATGATGAAACTTTATTTTGACAGTTGCTTGACTCCTGCCTCGATGCACATTAATGCACAATGGACATTAGTTGTTGCTAGGAAGAACAAACACAATGGCATGCCCTACCTAGCTAACAACACGTTATATATACAATTTGCATTCTGACTAATGAAATACAATTATTGGTGATAGGTGAATGGAATCATTCGAATCGAGGCACTTCACATAGACGTATGCATTAAATCTGGTTACATTACGAAAATGGCTTGTTATATGTTAAATTCCTTTTTAGATGAGTAGCTATGACAGTAAAAATCATTCCCGTCACTGTTAGCACTTACCGGACCAGACTCTCTCTCCTCCAGTATATCGAAATCTTTAGGTATTGGCATATACATTTGTTACTGTAACTTGAGCCGGAATACAGCGTTTAAAAGTACATAAGGGGCATTATTCCTATAGGATTGAACCTCCATTATCTAATCCTTTTATTCTCACTGAAGCATACTAAAGTAATCTACCCCAAGGTAATCCTATATTGTACCTATAAATGGTATATATTTAAGAGGATATCACTCAAATTAATCCCTTTAATTCAGATTTAAAACCAAAAGATTTGGTGACCTGCAAGTCATCTGAGTGTTTGGGTGTTGTGAAAAGGAATTGTCAATCGACCAATCAATCTATTAAACATTCTTATATTTAAAGAGAACTTTGAGTTGTTGTTAACGGACGAATACATATTGTGATATTTCTCATTCCGTTTTGTCAGTGTTAAAGAGTATTATATTAGAAATCTTCCCTGAAAAGAAATGGTTTGCATTAGGCTTTATGTTTAAAATATATTCGGCCTGATTTTATTAACTGTGGATCTTTGTAAATAAGCGTTCGTTATACATAAATCATTACGGATTTGTTGATAAGAGATAAGGATTTATATTGTTATACTATATAGCTTTACGGAAATAAGTAGATTTTATATGTTTCCTGTTATCAATCCAATCTGTATAATTCATTTTATTTGCATCCTGGTCCCCTTGAACTGATAGAGGAATTGCAACAACAACAAAAATGTAAAATTGGAGTTTAAAAAAACGAAATGGCATATTACTACACCACTATACTTCCGTCAAAACAAAAGGAAATGGGACATTTGCCCAATATCCTGAATATGGCCGTTTCAAACCGCGAAAATAAAATAAATGGGACAATCTGCTTGGCCAAAACTGTAATAAAATAATACAAATATGACAAAAAGCGTATCTTTGTGACTTTTTGACAACGATTTTATCATGTAAGTTATTCCGTGTACATGTACTTTGATAATGTTGTTTTTATCCGCAAAACATTTGGACAAATGTCATGAACCATGGTCCAAAGGGTAAGGTTTCTTTTCAATCACGAGTACGATTGTCACATGCCTATAGCGTTGCCATCGATGAGGCAAATTTAAGGTCATAATATAGCTGATTTGGTAGCTATTTCTAAAAATGAATTTACTTGCACGTCACCATAGCCACCCGCATCGTTCACACATGATCACGCACACCCACACAATGTACATGTACACGGTATACGTAGGCAGTTTGTCCTTCGGCCCTGGATCCCCTTTCATTGTGCTCTCTCTCCCGAATTCTGTCTTTAGTTCTAGGATTCTTGACCCTATCTTTTAATTGTTCTTACATGTACATCTCACCCTCTCCTCTCCCTCCGTATGTTTTTCTTTCTCACCTTCATCCTCTCTTCAGTTCTACCATATTTACCCCATCTTTATTTCGTTGTTATATATGTCCCCCCCCCCCCCCATTCTCCCTCTCCTCTCTTCAGTTGTACGATAGACCCCCCCCTCCCTTCCCCAAGAATCTTTATTTCGTTGTTACGTATGATCCCGTTCGAAATCCCTCTTTCTCTCTGTCTCTCTCCTTGTCTCTCTCTTTAGTTCTTCAATATTTAGAAGCAAATTGAATTACTTCATTCCTACTAGGGTCTAAAATCTTTCCCCACCCCTTTCTCTATTTAACTCTCTTTACTTCTACGAAATTTTCCAAATATTCATTTCGTTCTTACGTCCATGTACGATATTCTCTACCTCGGTCGATGTATCTGGTTATGTTTACAACCCTGAAATTATGCTCAAATGTGGGCGAGAAAAAGCCCGATTTTAGACCAATGAGTGGGTAGCCCTCGCGTCATTTCCCCTATCGATTTCCTCTGGTCCATTGCTAAAGGTTACTTAGCCTTCTTCAAGACTTTAGAATATACTTTACCCCCCCCCCCCCCCCCTTTCCCACACAGGCCTTGTGCGGCATATGCTCCAACGAAAATTCTTGATGGGGAAAATTCCAACACTATTTGATTTATAACTTCATACCTAGATCCATCGCCACATACAATACTAACTCTAACCCTAAATATTGACTGAACACTCATTTGCAACCCCTACCCTAACACTTTATAATTATGTGACGAAATAAAGTCCAGAATAAATGTGAGTGAATCATTTTTTGTATCCCCTCTCCCAATCCCCTCATCCCTACCCAACATCTTTCTCCTACCCCTTCCACTTTCTCTTACAGTCTCTCTCCCCTCCCGACCACTCTTTCTCTTTCTGTCTGTCTCTTCAATCTCTTTTTCAGTCGCTCTCTCTCTCTCTCTCTCTCTCTCTCACTCTCTTTCTGTGTGCGTGTGTGTGTGTGTGTGTGTTTTCTCAATCTTTAAATATCATAGCTACTATAATTGTTTAAAGGGACTTGGTGACATTGTTCAGATGAGAGTTAATGGTGCTAAGTTTGTGACTTCAATGTTAGATGTACAATTAAAGATAATCTGAAAGTTTGAATGAAAACAGACCATTATTAATGATAACAATTGGGAAAAACTGACGTGATCGATTCCTTAGTTCTCCCAACTATATTATTACAATTTAATTACATTTTAGGTGAAAGTAAATCGTCACAAAGCAATGAATTGGCTCTTTAAACAATTCCAGGCATTTATTTGTTGACAGATTTTTAAAAGTCTGTCTTATGTTTTCCTTTCATGGAAAATAGTTGTGAAAATTAAAAAATGGTAAGGAGAATTTAATGTTAGAGGGTGTTGCACAGTAACGCCTTCAAAGAAAACCATAAATATCTTTGTGGTTTAAGAATTTTTTGCAAGATTTTTTGCGTGTTAGAGGGTTAGTAGAGTAGAAGGAATATAACAAGTAACATTTCATACAAAAATTACGAAGTTTTTTCAGCACCCTTCAACAACGTTACCGATTCACTTTAAGACATACATTGGTTAGTAATCTCTTATCTTCTGCATCGTGAAGAAAAAAAATGGCTGCATTTTAAAATAAGTTTAACGGAAGACTGAGTGATGCGGTTGAACGACTGGAAGGAGACCACTGCACCCTGAAGTCTAGACGAACGTCTATAAAACTAAACAAACAACAACGTCTAGACGATACAATACATCCATCCCTTTGGGTTTCTTTTAACCTTTAAGTAAAACATTCTTAATTATGTTTTTAAACACGTTTTCATCCTTGCAATAATTTTTCAGTAACATTTGGTCACTGTTTGAGACATTCACTTTCATTATCTGGTATTAATTTTACAATATTCGTTTTTATTTGAAAGATTTTCATTCTAAGGACATGGAAATGGGTTAAATACACTCATAACAAACAATATCTGCGTTCATAATCTGCAGAATAAAATATGGATGAAATTTGCCGCTGAAAAAAAGGACCAAAGTGCAATCTAAATATGGCATTATATAAATTGATAAATGTTTTCACTGAACTCTAGTGTGAGTATACTTTCCACAGACAAATCATCCATTTTATTCAAAGAGCTCGATTTTGAAGATCATTCACAGAATTACATGGATATATTCTGCTTGAAATTCACTTTAAGTCGCCGCGCCCACGTCATTGAATCGATAAGACTGGAATATATTCGTAGCCGATTGATTCAGCTGTGTATTATACATTCAAATCAACTCATAAGCAACATTAATTTATCGAATTTGTCTGGCGAAATGTAAAACAAACTATTATCATCATACGACGAGGATTTCTTGACGAATGGACTTCAGTATGTATATTTATGAGGAAATTACACGGAACAGTCATGATAGCAAACAATTGCGCGATTGAAGAAAAAAAAATTGTATATTAAATTTGCAGTTTTTTTTCTTCATGGATTCTCATTCATACAGTACAATCCACAAGGTGGGGTGATACTCCTGTTATCAGGATTCTCATTTAATGATTAACCGCTGCATATAGATGGGGGGCTTTAATATGAATGAATATTGGAAAAATAATTACATCCAAAAAATTGCAAAAATATTATAAATTTATTCCTGCATCTCTCAAAGAAATATAATATTGAATCTCTAATTGTCAATGAGAGACATTGTTTGCACGAAGCCAAAACTTCTTTGAGACAATTTTTCACATTTTTCTGGTTTTCTATTATGCGACGTTGCCCATTCCCAGTGCACTTGGAAGAGTGTGCTCTCTCGCTCTCTCTCTCCCTCTCTCTCTCCCTATCAAATACGGTTATAATATGTAAAATCAAGCCCTGTGGTATAAAACTCTTTATTTAAAAAGGTAAGTGTTGCACGAAGCAGGTCCATATCTCTAAGACACAATAAAGCATTTCGACTCCTTTTCCACCATAATAGAAGATATTTGCACGCGCACATTTATATTTTTTTCTTCTCCAGGTTCAGGAAGCAGAAGGTCCCTTAGGACTGCAGATGACGGATAAAACTTCACCACCCATGATGACATGAACTTCTTCCAGGCTGAGATGGCCTCGGGAAATACAGCCAAGAATAGCGCCATAATCGTTACACCTTCATTACAGAGTCGAACTCCTGGGAAACAAGTCTAGGCAATGATCGATTGGTTAACGGTAGCGGGCTTTAAAGGCCACGTACGAGGGCCAAAGACATAAGTAAAAATACAGTATGATTTTTTTTTTGTATGTTGCACAAAAACAACTCATTAAAAAGCCTTC
>JAVYIG010010678.1:32500-67169 GCA_035222895.1 Strongylocentrotus droebachiensis | reverse complement strand
GTAGTCCCTTGGCACTGGAAATTGAGATGGTATTCTCGATACGTGGAGCAAGATGCTTGTCATATGGCAATGGTAACACGGCTCAATTCCAAAACAAGGAGCACTATATGGTTATGACTTTATCGCAAGTTAGTTGCGTACATACATGAGTCTACTTTGCTTACTGAATCACGATCGCAGAAACTTTCAACAAATCAACTTAAAAGCAGTCCAGTTTCTCCCACTTTTAATGATGAATCTTCCAAAAATATAAACATCACAGAGAATGGTGATCAATTGTGACACAACATGATTTGCCATAGAGATTTTTTTTAATCCTTTTGAAGAAAAGTCAATTATCATATTCTGTTTTCCTGTAATTATTGTGTGGCGTTCTTGCCTCATTGGGAGATTACCACTCTCTTTTTTTTTTTTCATTTTAGAAGACAACCATTAACTTTAACTCTTTTGTTCTTTCTCTCTCTCTTAAACACCTTCCCCCTTTTTCTTCAGTCTGTGTTTTTAAGTTAGGGCAGGTATGTGCCCATGTGCCCCCCCCCCCCCCGTTGGGCTACGCCACTGTAGTAGACTTTCAAGTAAACACAGAGGCGAGCAATTTACTTCTTCTTTTGCACGGCACCATAATACTCTTGACAGGTTAAGGTCATTAGTGTTTTTAGCGATGCACGTTTCAGGTTGTTCCTAAATAAACATTCAATCAAAATTCATTGTAGATTCTAATACATCAATTTAAAATATGGTTTTGTTTGGCTTTCAAAACACGGTTCCTATCTCAACTTGTCAAGAAGTTCATTATCAAAATGTTTGGACGTTTTGACGCACACATAAAGGTGAAATTAGCCGTAACATTGCAATTTCGCGATACCACAAATTCAATGTTTAGTTTAATATATCGCCTCATTACCTGAACGCGCTGAAACGCGTGAATAATCCTAAATTGTTCCATGACATTTTTTCCCACGATTCTTCTTCCCTCTTGTCCCAGGTAACTTTCCTACATAAGGCGAATTAATAAGCCCTGAACTCAACACTTTACATAACCCTAGCCCTAAACCTATAAAATTATCCTACTTGAAACCCTAAACGTAACCCTAAATATTTGACGAAATAAAGTTAGGAAAAATAGTCGTGAGAGAAATCGTCTAGTTTGGTTACCCTATGAATAAATGTAGTATAAACAAGCTTAGGTAAGGTCCTGTCAACATGCCAGGTTTATATTTGTCGAAATATAATAATATCCCAGGGTTTTCATGAGAGAATAAATCAATTTTGATGGACAATTATTTATAACTTGATACGCTCATGGAAGCCTATGTGAAATTTGTTTAGACGTTGTGAAGTTATGAACCAAAGAATGTTGTCATAGCAATCCAGGGTTAATTCAAGTAAAATGAAATACATTTCCTAATGAAAAAGCGAAATCCATGACTTTTAAGAACACAAACAAACTAACATACATACAAACAAACATACAAGCGAAGAAGAAAGCCTAGGTTGAAATAGAATGTTGAGCTCTGAAAATGTATACAGTTGTATTTTGGAGAACACAACAGCCCGTTAGACCGACAACCCACTGGACCTCGGTCTCGTGGGCCTTCTGACAAAAATTTCGAGGGCCCATTAGAGCGACGGCCCATGAGAGCGATACTTTTCTATAGATCTTCATTTACCCTTGTCTATCTTTTGTCGGTCCCATGAACTGCCGGTCTCGTAGACGTTTTTCGATACTAGTTTCCTATATTTCCCTATGTATTTCTTTGTTTTGTCGGTCTCATGGCCCCAGAGAGGCTGGGTCTATAAAACCAGCCTGGGTTATCTATCAATGTAAAGTAAGTGAGTTATTTCGACCAGCATGCAAACAAGTTTCGAAACTGTTCTAAAAGGATATACACTGAAAAGTAACAACAAATATTTCTACATTATTGAGACGTATTATTCAATTTTCGGGACTACCGCTTTAAATGTTTTTTTCACCTCCATATTTTTGCTCAAATTGGCAATTTTTATTTACAAACAGAATATTTGTTTAGTTCTACTTCATTCCCTTTTTGAAGAGGGAAATCAACCGCATTAACAAGTTGATTTGAAGGATTGCAGAAAACTCATCACGATCTCATTGTGTGTCCAATTTCGTTCAAGATTTTTTTTAACGATCTATTTCTGTATCCCCCCCCCCCCCCCCCATCGAATTTAGCTTGTTCAAGGTGGGATTGTCCTAAAAAGATTCGTTTGGCAAATTCTATTTATTAGCAGTCTTCGAAATTCGAATCAAATTCAACAGATTCTGGGGGAATATATTCTTCGTTTTAAAGGGAACTCTAGACCATAATTATTCTACATGAATAAGCATTTTCAGTAAATTAGATCATATTTGTTTGCGTGTCCAGTCTGGAGTGTATAATCATATGCCTGGTCTTGGACGTGGGTGAATACTCGAAGGTTGTATATATCGAAACCTTGGTGTTTGTGACTTTTACCTTTTTTTTTCCGGTAAGGAGCTTAAATCAAATCTATTTCCTTGACTTAGAGGTTTCAACTTTTAAGCCACGAAAAAAGAGGTTGTGTGCACTTTTAATAAGATCTTAGACTATTTGAATATGCCTTTGATTTCTGTGTGGTCAGGGGGTGTTCCACAAAACTTGTAATCAGTGACAATTGACAGTTTGTGTTACAAGCTAGTGAAATCCTTGCTTCTGATTAGTTATCAACAGATTTGTCACTGATTTTTGCCATTCAATCAGCAGATGTATGAGATTTATTGTATTATTACCAACGCTCCTTCTCTCCCCTTTCCTTTTCTTCTCTGCAAGTCACTCTTTTTAGTCACAGCTCAAAAATAAACAAAAAGGGGGGCACTTTGTTATTGATGTTGTTGTAGTGGTTGTGGTTATTGATGTTGTGTACTTAACATAATGCCAATTTGGTTCAAGGGGCTGAGGCACTGGCCACTCTTAAATCTGACAGGGAGATACATCATCATTAAACCTTTGGAATCGTAATTAATGTGAACATTAATGGGTTATTCTGTATCAGAGATCTACGTACAAAAGTATTGAATCCAATGACCGGGGTAGTACTATATCTGTAAAGCGCTTAGTATTTAGCGCTATATAAAAGCGGAATATTATTATTATGATGAATAATTACAATGATTAAAGTTTTAGGATGACGGACAGACCGAGGACCTACTTCTACCGGTCAGGAAATGCCATTTTCATCTGGATCCTTCCATACACGTCACTCACCATCTGTGATACACATATATGTTACACAGGCCTTATATGCCTGCGCCGGTTCAATTAATTAAGATTAGAAAACGCGGAGATCCATTAAAATACATCAATCTGAAACATATATTTTGTGCCAATGATTCCAAAGAGGTATTTATTAATATTCAGTGTCGAAGGTACACCGATAATAAATTCCCAGTGTGACAACTGGCATCTTGAATTCAAACAAACAATATTACAAAACAGCTACATGCAAAGCTTTACACTGTGGTGTACAGGTACAATAATGATAGAAAAGGAACAAAGTAAACTACACTGTACAGTAGAAAAAATATCAATGAATAGAAGAAAAGAATAGATGTTCGTATAAAGTACAAATGATAAAACACGAGTCGTTCGTCAATAAGCACTAAATACATCGATCAGGCGGAGAGCGTTGCCTGAACAACGACAGCAGTCCCAACTCTTGTCCCGAGGGAAATGGAACTGGAACCATGGTGGACCCATGGTGGAACGCTGTTAAGAAACAAAATCAAGGCAGGTCTTAAAAAGCTGAGACATAGTAACTTCTGGGGGAAGTTACATCACACGTCTATCTGCCTTGAAGTCTAAACTTGCTCTCCTACTTAATCAAGTAAGAATTCTTCTTTATATGGAACACAGTAATTCAACAAAAGTATTTATCGTCTTACAAGTAGTTATTGGGCTATCACTAAACTATCTAATCAAAAGTATTTTACAATGACTGAAATAACTATAAATATGTCTGGCTTGTGAAAAGTAGTATCTTAATCCATACACAGTCACAACCATCTTGTATCAAAGGTCAATGGATAAACACATTAAAATATAATACAATGAGTTTCCAACGCAAGGAGAATCACACTAAACAATATCATACAATTAATTCAAATTGTATGAGGAACTTGTGATATCTCTATAATTTACTAGTTAAGAATAAGACATTAATATACTTTTAGGAAGGTGAGTGTTCGCTTACCTGTTAAGAAACAAAACCAAGGCAGGTCTTAAAAAGCTGAGACATAGTAACTTCTGGGGGAAGTTACATCACACGTCTATCTGCCTTGAAGTCTAAACTTGCTCTCAACGAGAAAGCCAATCTTCCTCCCAAACCAGGCAAACAACCCCACTATTCCCTATCCCTAAGACAAAGGGGTACCAGCAAATGTATCCACTGGTCATTCATGAATTATGTACTCTACGAATTAAGGAAGTGGTCTGGGTTTTAACATAAACAAGGCCTATAGGACAGGGGTCTCTTTGTTCCCTTCACCAGTGGCATATACCAGCTAGGTGGTCTTAATAGAAACATAGTTTAAAGGTACAATTTAAATAGGGGTTCAACAATTTAAAGTAATATAAGCTTACTCAAAAATAGAATATAGGTTTACTCAAAAAAATAGAATATACCTTAATAAACAGGGTCTGACACTCTCCCCTCCTAGAATCATGGCGTCCCGACATCTTTAATTACAAGTCAATACAATAATACATTTCCGCAAACTTCAGAGGACAGAGAGAGATTCACCAATCTCCTACTTTCTTACCAAGATGGCAAGATGTAATTCTCTGTAGATGACCTAAACATTGGGTACACCTCATCAGTCAAACACCGCATCCAACTATCAGACGACACTCCCTTTCCAGAGAACTGCCGAATGATTCCTCTAGCTGCCACTATGCGTCACTCTTGGGTAGAATGAGCTTCACCCGAAAGGTGGTGGCAATTAAGGATTTCATTGGTTTGGTGCTCACTTGTACAAATAAAACTTGTAAAATAAAAATAACCAGTACCAGCGTTGTCGTCTCTGACTGAACGCAAACCTAATTGTCAATGTGAAAGTGCAGATGGGCCTCGATGTACCCAACAATGTATAGAACTTCTGATTCCACCTGCACCAAACACGAACAGGTCGTCAATGTGTTCCAAGTGACGATGCGCTAACTTCTTGTGATAACAATAAGCAGATACATTGTATGCATGTCACTTTGGATCGACCTAGTGCCCATAAGGCACTCACAGGGCACACACTCCGTCAACCTCAGCCCAGACAGTGAATTGGGTACCCACTACTAGTGCGGCTGGAGGTTTATCAGATGTGGCCTGATGAGATGGCGTCATCTGCAAACTCATAATTGCAGATCGCCTTATGGGACACTTCTTAGGTTTATCTTTGGCCACCTGTTCGGCCAGAAACTTCACTAGCTCTGCCTTAAACTTAGGATTAGAGTCAGACATCTTTAAAAAGATTATAAAGCTAAACTATCCAAAAACAGGGTTAACAAAAATAGTTTAAGATATTGAGGTTACTAAATGTACCATTTATAACACCAATCAAGATTCTAGAAAGTGCTAATTATTATATAGAACATAAAAATAATTAAATGATGATAATATCGAAATAGCAAAATAGAAACCACAATAACAACTGAGCTGGACAAGCACCTCTTGTTTACTGTTAGCGCCTGTCAGTAGTAGGGCTGCTACTGATTTGACCTGAACAACAGCAACAAAAATTGATTAGGTCACACTTCAAATTATTAAGACCACTTTCAAATATACGCTATGTCCAACTTAGTGTTTTACAAGTTGTGGCAATAAAAAGCAAATATCATAACCAGAATATTGTTAATCTCTTACAAGCAAAGAGAGAGGTAACCTAATACTCAGTTAAAAGCAATTTAAAAAATGTATTATCTAAACATAATTTTCCTTTTGGGAAAAACAACTATTATTTTCCAAAAAAATTTAACATCCGGGCGGTGCCTCCATTTGTTACACAGGCCTTATATGCCTGCGCCGGTTCAATTAATTAAGATTAGAAAACGCGGAGATCCATTAAAATACATCAATCTGAAACATATATTTTGTGCCAATGATTCCAAAGAGGTATTTATTAATATTCAGTGTCGAAGGTACACCGATAATAAATTCCCAGTGTGACAACTGGCATCTTGAATTCAAACAAACAATATTACAAAACAGCTACATGCAAAGCTTTACACTGTGGTGTACAGGTACAATAATGATAGAAAAGGAACAAAGTAAACTACACTGTACAGTAGAAAAAATATCAATGAATAGAAGAAAAGAATAGATGTTCGTATAAAGTACAAATGATAAAACACGAGTCGTTCGTCAATAAGCACTAAATACATCGATCAGGCGGAGAGCGTTGCCTGAACAACGACAGCAGTCCCAACTCTTGTCCCGAGGGAAATGGAACTGGAACCATGGTGGACCCATGGTGGAACGCTGTTAAGAAACAAAATCAAGGCAGGTC
The DNA here is from genome assembly GCA_035222895.1 of Strongylocentrotus droebachiensis. NCBI lineage: Eukaryota > Metazoa > Echinodermata > Echinoidea > Camarodonta > Strongylocentrotidae > Strongylocentrotus > Strongylocentrotus droebachiensis. The sequence continues at coordinate 60,634 of JAVYIG010010678.1, read as the reverse complement.
TTAAAAAGCTGAGACATAGTAACTTCTGGGGGAAGTTACATCACACGTCTATCTGCCTTGAAGTCTAAACTTGCTCTCCTACTTAATCAAGTAAGAATTCTTCTTTATATGGAACACAGTAATTCAACAAAAGTATTTATCGTCTTACAAGTAGTTATTGGGCTATCACTAAACTATCTAATCAAAAGTATTTTACAATGACTGAAATAACTATAAATATGTCTGGCTTGTGAAAAGTAGTATCTTAATCCATACACAGTCACAACCATCTTGTATCAAAGGTCAATGGATAAACACATTAAAATATAATACAATGAGTTTCCAACGCAAGGAGAATCACACTAAACAATATCATACAATTAATTCAAATTGTATGAGGAACTTGTGATATCTCTATAATTTACTAGTTAAGAATAAGACATTAATATACTTTTAGGAAGGTGAGTGTTCGCTTACCTGTTAAGAAACAAAACCAAGGCAGGTCTTAAAAAGCTGAGACATAGTAACTTCTGGGGGAAGTTACATCACACGTCTATCTGCCTTGAAGTCTAAACTTGCTCTCAACGAGAAAGCCAATCTTCCTCCCAAACCAGGCAAACAACCCCACTATTCCCTATCCCTAAGACAAAGGGGTACCAGCAAATGTATCCACTGGTCATTCATGAATTATGTACTCTACGAATTAAGGAAGTGGTCTGGGTTTTAACATAAACAAGGCCTATAGGACAGGGGTCTCTTTGTTCCCTTCACCAGTGGCATATACCAGCTAGGTGGTCTTAATAGAAACATAGTTTAAAGGTACAATTTAAATAGGGGTTCAACAATTTAAAGTAATATAAGCTTACTCAAAAATAGAATATAGGTTTACTCAAAAAAATAGAATATACCTTAATAAACAGGGTCTGACATATATATATATTTATTTTGTCAGTTACATCAAAAGAATTCCCCTGAAAATCGACAACAACGGAGAGTCTTGTATGTTTCCATCCCTACACGTATGGGATGCAAAGAGTTGCGTTCATTCATGAAATTTACCCGCAAATAATTGTAGTGACCGCAAAGCGACATTTGTCGTAATTCGGTTAGGTGGGTCGCAGAAGCTGAATCATTTGGGAAGTCGAGATGCTTTAAAGATTTGTGCAGGGCCCCCAGAAAGGTGAGGTAGGGGGAGAAAGGGGGGGGGGCTGGGGCATCTACTTGTTAACTAGTGAACAGATTGGCGCCCATGGGCCATGCAAAGAACTTCCAACATCACTGTCAGATTTTTGTTTTGTTTTTGTTTGGAGCGGGGTACAATCGGTCAGTGCCCCCATTTTAAAATCCAAAGTGACATACCGTTTGTACGCAAGGCAAATAATGTGCTACATTTTGAAGTTATGACTATTTTATGAAAATATTTATCAGAAAAAATTGTAGAACAATCCTAATGACATTTTGTTTTATTTTCTTTTATTTCTTATCACCATTAAAAACAGTATTTTGCCCCCTCTTTTCACAAAATCCAGGATTCATTCTTGCCGAGCTTGTTGTACACTTAGCTTTATTTGAGCCCCGGGATTTGAGCACCCCTCTTCTAAAACCGTTCGTCACCGCCTGTTTGGAAACCTTTGATTTAAAACTTTAAGGTGTGCCAATTTTAGCCGGAATGATTATGATGTAATTCAGTCTCAGACGATTCAAAAAATATTGTTGTCATAGTAACGAGACACTGCATAAACTATTATGACATATGTTTTCGTAAAATAAATCGATATCGTCAAGTCATGTGATGAATTGCACATTCAGTTGTCAGTTTCTCTACGATTTTTAATACCCAATTCCCCTTATTACTATTACTTCGACTCAAATTTAATCAATTATTAAGATAATACCCAGTATTTAGAGTTAATAGTCATAACAGGCAAGGGTTTTTTTTTTTACTTTTAAAGCCCCACTGTACTACGTATAGCTACTTGCGTCATCTATATAGCAAACAATGCTTAATCGTTGCATGTTGGTCTCCCATGATCCCCTTTTTATGTTAATTGAGATCTGATTTGATGAGATAATCACCTGTCAGTGAACTTGCAGGGAGGTCTAATCCCCCTGGCCAAACTAGTACAGATGGGCTTTAAAGTATGCTTCCATCATGGCCCTGGTGGTCGCAGAGTTACATGCATTTCGAGAGGAGATTAATAAGAATGACAGAAAAAGAGGTAAAGGAAAGAACAAATACTTCGATCTGTAACCAGCGTGACCGAAATAACATCGCATCATTCCAGCCGGCCGGACATCCGATTTGACTGACAGCCTATAAGAATGTCATTGTCGGTCTCATGAAAGATCAGGAAGGTTCCCAGAGGCCCCATGAGACAGCCAGGTCGGCCTTATGAACCATCGGTCTCGCTACATGTCGTCTTTTCGAAGATTCATAATTCCGAAGGTTCGTTACTCCGAAAGTCCAAAAGTTCATAATTCCACTGGAATCGTTTTTCCGATAATGAAATATGGTTCGTAATTCCAATAATGAAATAAGGTTCGTAGTAAAAATGAAATTCATAATTCCCCAAAACAGAGGACCCTGTGTCTTTTTCGGAATTACGAAGTTACGAGAAAATGAGTGCCAACCATTGGTTCTCAACAATCTGGCGAACCCTTCGATAACTTTTCAGAGAGCCCTCCAGACCGACACTGCGGTCTCGTGGGCCGTAGCCAGTCGGGCAGTTTAAATAGGTCAAAGGCAGTGATCATAAATTATAGTCGCAAACATAAACTACTTATCAATCTCCAAAATTTGTAATCTATAAACCCATATCAAAATCATAAAACGGCAATTTGATTTAACCTTCTTCTTTGAAATACGATATTATTCTTAAGCACCCGATGAAATTGCTTGCGTATTGCTAAGCGACCTCCCGTAGTTGTTAGCCGATAAAATCGGATTCAATATAATTTTCGTCTGGACGAAAAATGCATGATCTTAGATCGGCATCTAGAAAGCTGACCACCATTTAGTTGATGGACGGAATTTAGCGAATTTTGAGCAATTCACGGAACAAATGACCTGTTTTGCATCCTATTCTTGTGCAATTATGGTGCAACTATGTGGTGTCGCCTATAAATTATGTACAGGAGTGGAGATTATTTGGGGCGGGGAAGATGAGCGGGTGGGGGGGGGGGGGGGGGGGGTCGTTATCGTGATTTTAGGGATCACATTGTTCGGAGTGAAAACCATGCTAAAAAGAGATAATTGGTGGAAATTTAAGAGATTCAAGCAATTCAATGAAAAATAAGTGGGGTAATCGTAAATAATGTAAGGGCTCTCATGAAAAGCATTATTAATGTTGACGAGGCTACCCTAGATAAATAAGACCATATCATTGCGATACATAGGTCCGTCGTGTTGTACGTGAATGCCAGCTTGCAGAATCAAAAGTTAAAAAAAAAGGTTTAGAACAGCATAACTCTAAAAAGATGTGGTCGATTGATCTTCCCCAAATCGGTTAGTTCAGAACGTTCTACTTATTTAATGAAACATTTACAAATTAGCGATATGCGTCATAAAACCAATCTAAAGTGTGCTCTAAAAAAAGAGGGTTTATCTAATCAATAATCAACTTTACATTGAACTTCAATCCTACCCCCCACTGGGAAGTGTAATTAAACTCCATCCCAAGTTACTAACTGTTAATTAGATAACTAAATGTTACGTTATTTTGGGGAAAAAGATAATTCTGGGACCGTAAATTGTGAATGGCCTAATCTTAGCCACCAGATGGAAACAAAAAATTACAACATTACAAAAGACCCATGAACTGTGGGTTTAGACGTTATGACAACAAGATCGGATATAATTAACAACTCTATAAGCAAGAAATCATACCATATTTAAATACAATAAAGTCAATGAAATATTCAGTGATCACAGTCAACGTTCATTAATTTCACTTCAGCCTAATACTTAAGTAACAGTATATGCCTACTTAGGCCACCTTAGTGAAGAAAAATTGGCCAATGTATGCAGGTGGCCTTTGTAGACAGGTTCTCCAACACGTACATGTACATGTACGTGTATTGCCTCTTTGATTAGGTGAAGACAACATTTGGGGATCACTATAGACAGGTGGCCTTTATAGAGAGGTGAACATTGAACACTAATTAGGCCGCAAATTTTACACTCCTATAAAAACGCAAACCTTAACAGCAACGTAATATCATAAAAGGACCGAGTGACAACATTTTGAAACGGTAGGCATAGGATTTAGACTTTTATGAGGCTGGTTTCCAGCTTTATACTGGTAGTGTTAATTTGAATAACCCGCCTTTTTAAGGTAATGTACATACCTTTATTTTCAAAATGGACCACTTTTTCTAACTCTCAAGACGGTCTTAGTTATTTCCCCCTAGAGATACATACATGTAGAGAGAGAAAGAGAGAGAGAGAGAGAGAGAGAGAGAGAGAGAGAGATGGAGATGACAATTATATAGACATAGAAATGGATGGATATAGGGAAACATAGAGAAATTATATAGAGAGAAAGATAGAGGGATCGATAGATATAAAGAGCGAGATGGAGAGATGGAGAGAGGGGGCAGGAAAGGAGATAGGGATAGAGTGGAAGGGAGGGAGGGAAGGAGAGAGAGAGAGAGAGAGAGAGAGAGGGGGGACAGGGAGAGATAGAGAGAGAGAGAGGAGGGTAGGTACATTGTTTCAGGAAAGACACTGAAAGACGAGTTGTTCTGTTCTCTGATATCTTGTTGTCGGATTAGAACATAATCATATATAGTTTCTTTATTTTATCATTATCGTGTATGAACCATATAATACAGCAATGTCAATGATGTGCTATTAAAATGTCTGTCAGAGGATAAATAATTCTCATAAAGCTTTCATTCAAGGGCATTGAACCCCGGACATCGTCTAGCTAGAAACAGGGGATGATATTTGTTCTGACAGTCATAATAAGAACAAGGGTATGTATATATTTGAAGTGATCTAAATTACTCTGTTTATCCTAAATCCCTCATACAGAGATGTCGGAACATCACATCACATCTTCTGAAGTTAAACATTGTACGCAACAGGGCTTGTATGTTCATTACACGCTGGTTTACAGGTACGTTGTTTTGTTCCCATTCTCTGGTTACCATGGCAACACTACATGTTCCCCCCATGGAACCTGAATAGCGGGACTACAGCGAATATATAATTGACAAGATAATTGCATTATCTAATTTTGTATTTCACTTCAGGAGATGTTATAGATGTGTATTTAGGTGTGTCAAGGTAGTAGCAGTGTCAAGGCGATACAAATAGTCCAAACATTTTCTTCTCTCATCTTAAGATCTTTTCTAATTGTAGATATCTTTCAGATCATAAGAGGGCCTAAATAACAGTTACATTAGTTACTCGCTTTCTTGCCAGTTTTGTTTTAGGGGAATAGCAAGTTTTTCAGAATTCCCGTCTTTTTAATTTCATATAGAATGTCAAAAGATGACTTCGAAAATGCGGACAATATAGACTTACACTGTATTCTACTCCGTTTTTTTTTGTTCAACCTTTATTGACACAGCGATCATATCTCCTTTTATCAGTAAGGATTAAGTTTATATTTTGGATGTTTTAATTGTCCCCATCAGAATCAGAATCCTCGAGCCTTTGTTGTCTACTGTAAAGGATTCCATTCCTTCATTAGGCTCTTTACCTCTCACCTTCTGTCTGTATGTCTCATTCTCTCTCTCTCTCTCTCTCTCTCTCTCTCTCTCTGTGTCTCTCTTTCTCTCGTTCGAAATATCTACCACCTATCTATCTATCTATCTATCTATCTATCTATCTATCTATCTATCTATCTGTATATCTATCTATCTATCCATTTATCTATCAATTCGCCTACCTATCCTATATATTTATTTATCGATCTTTTTATCGTCTAAGGTTCGGAGGGTTTTCTTTCCATTCGTGTGTATTTCGTTCAAATTCTCTAGAGTTGTATTGTATTTATAAAAAGGATCCTAAAACAGAATTTAAGGATTTTTTCTACCATCTCTCTCGCTCCCCCTCCCCCTCTCTCTCCTCCTCTCTCTCTTCCACTCTCTCTTTCTCTTTCACTCGCTTCTCCCCTCCCCTCTCTCCCTCATAGCTGGTTTCCCTTCCCACGACATCATCTCCTTCTCTCCTATAATTCAGAACACAGATTTCCTCCACCCAAATGAATCCGAAAGACACCCTGTAGTAAACAGACCTAGTCCTCGCCCCTCTGTTGATCCTGGAATTTGAAAAACATCGGCATGCATGCATAGGCATCCAATAGAGTATAAGTTACTTAACACACCATCTCAATTAAGGGGCATTACCCCTTGTAACAGTTAAAGAGCTTGATGATCACTTTATGTACTTAGTGAACGACTTGTACCCATCCCCTTCCCTGCCATTCTGTGGAAGGTATTTGAGGTATTAATGAGTGCCGTATGGCCTTGTCAATGCATCGTATAGTTATGATTATGATACATACGATGAGAGGTGTCTGTATCAATAATGACAGCGAGAGAGAGAGAGAGAGAGAGAGAGAGAGAGAGAGAGAAAGAGAGATGGAGACAGAGACAGAGAGACAGAGAGACAGACAGACAGAGAAAGACAGACATATATATATATATACATAGAGAGAGAGAGAGAGAGAGAGAGAGAGAGAGAGAGAGAGAGAATTCTCTCTTAATTACACAGGAGTGGAAATCCACTATGGTACATGTCAGTATTCAGGTTGACTTCGTTGGGGGAGATGAACGAGGAACAAAAAACACTTTCAAAAGAGCAATACAAACTGCGTACATACTTTAGAGTGTATTCCACTTTGATTTAGAGTGAATTCAGACTCCATCTCCTTTAGGAATTGAGAAGGACAATAATTATGACAGACAGAGCACTCTTTCTAAGATATTTTCAAAATCTCTTTTATATAATGGGCTCATCTAGTTTCCCCCGCGTGATACAATCTTCATGATTTGTATATTCGGCAGTCATGTTTTGAGTCTATTTCCTCTTTAATCTATGTTAACCCATCCTTTTTTAAATTCGTTAACAATATGAACACCGCAGTTTTGGCCTGTGTAGCACAGAACAGTGGGAGGTTCGCCTCAAACGCCCCAACACTGTCACGCATGCGCAGTGGAGCGGGGAATGTTAACCTTCCCCTGAACATGCCAAGACCCCTCCCCACGCCCCTTCCCTTATACATCGATATCCAAATAGTAAGTTTCGAATCTTAAAGTAAAGATAAAGTTGACTGAGGGTCATGCGATTACATTGTGGGGACTTTTTTCTCGGAAGGAAGCAATTCTCAAAGGTAGATTATATAATGTCTGCCCTAAGAATACCTTGAGGTTTGGGGATGAAGGAAATGAAGAGAAATTGACTAATTCTTGCTGCACTACACACAAAACTGTGTACATGGGACTACACTCATGTGGTATGAACGTTTGGCTCCCCCAATAGGTATTTATTGTCGTTTTATTTCAAATATGGAGATTTTTATTAAAGAGCCATCCTTTTCAGGAGACACTTCTTCTATCACATTCTTCCAGTTAACGTCCAATGAAAAAAGCTCACAAATTATTTTTAACCTTTACCAGACCTAAGCCTTCTCTTTAAGTGTCCCGAAAATGAAACATTCGTCTATTGAAGCCGTATAAGCAGATTCCATGTGACATAGTTATCCAGTTTATTCTTTTTTCCAAGAATCATGCAACCCCCTGTTATTTGAAGAATTTGATGAAAGGTAATATTGTCCCACCATCCTCCCTCGCATAATTCTTTAAACGGTATTAAACGCTGTATTCCTCCTACCTCATAATTTAGTGACATCTTGTTATTCACTTTAGCAGGTTCTTTTTTTAAGAGAAAAGAAACGACAAAACCATGACGTTTTTAAAATAGATAATTCTAATTCAATTTTCATACAACTTTTGCAATAAATGCTGTTTTCAGTCACTTTACATATTCTAGATAAACGAACACCGAGGGATTCAGTAATATACATCTCAAACTTATTAGGGCAAGTGGAAAGGCCAAATAAACAACAGACGCTCAGAAATGTAGTTTTAAAAACAAAAAGAGAAGTACAGCCTCATCTCCTACTGAAAGTTGGTTTTGATATAATTATAATATATAAATAATAATCACAAGAGAAAACCAACCGTCGATTTCAAGCACATAATCTTCTTGAATCTTTACTGCATGAACATTATTGGCAATCTAATATAATTATATACGATATGTTCTCGATTGATACTATTTTATAATTGTCTCAATATGAAAAAAACACACACAGAGACGACGTAAAACAGAGGTCTTCAAAAAACGGAGCAGATATTCTATTGAATTAACATGGTACATCATTAAACATGTTTACGTGATCTTAGATCTCCAATTATATATTCTCCAAGCACATTCTTTCATTTTCGGAGCCAGCTACTAGTTTTCCACCGAGGGGAAAAAAAAGGTCTGATGGCACAAGAGTCAAATTCAATGTTTGCAGACATTTTAAATTGAGCAGTATTAAGAGACCCTCGGGATGCCCCATCTCCTAACATGACTCGTCTCACTAAATCAAATTTTGATTCAGCGAATTTGAATCAAAATGACTACTTTCGGTCCTCCGATTGACGCCCTTAAGGGTGGCTTCAACTTTTCCAAGCCAAAAAAAGAAATATGATAAACGGTGTTCAAATTGTGCGTAGCTCCATTTCCTCTATCTTACATGCTTGCAAAGGCATATTCAAAATTCAAGATTTAAAATATTATCGCTTACTATGACCAATTAGTTCTGTATGTCCTAGTTTTATAAGTGCGGGAAAATATACTTAGATATGAAAATTCCATAAAAAACAGCAATAATCCCTTTTAGCTATCGATTTTCCGATGTTCCAAACAACTTTGGATTAACTTTTGAAGGTGTCGTGGTATAGTGGCTCAAATTTGCACTTGACTCTTTATACTCCAAGGGTTTAGGGTTCGAATCCCATGGCACTCATGTCCTTTGGTAAGATATTAATCTACATTGGCCAGTTTCTATCAATGTGTATATGGGTATCTAGCCATTTTTTAGGTAATAAAACAGGTGCAGGGTTCTCAAAAAGAGCAGTTGTCATTTCTGAGGGCATTTCCTATATAATGCAATTAGAAAAGAAGTTTCGGATGATTTTTTTATTTGTTATCTTGCCAATGATGTTGGCTCGCTCTATCATCTTTACCGAATTGCGTAGAATTCACTGCTAGAATCTCTTTTTGTTGACAAATACCAAATTAAGAAATAATCATTTGCTATGACAAGTCTTTTAACCCACATTACTTATTTTCACCTAATAGTATTTCCTCTCTGATCATTTAAGCAATATACTAATTACTAGCGAAGTCCATTATGTACATATTTTACCCAAAACTTTTCTTAACGAATGGTATGATTACGACTCTTTTTTTCTTCATAGATCGTTTGTTGCTATATTTGGTTAACCTCGTGCAAGCGTTAAAGTCGATTGTAATTTTTCTTCTAATGAACGGATACAAAACTTGTACTCTTTTTGATCAGCCTGTTGCTTTTTGTTTACTCTCTACATCCCTTTAGTAATTTCTTCGTCACCATGATCTAATTAAATATAAAACTCTTCTCCTTTTATTCTCCTCGTTTCCTCATCTATCTTCTTCCCTCAACTCATACTCTCTCCTCTTCTCTGCTTTATTTCCCCCTTTCCTCTTCTCTCCATCCTCTCCTATATGGTCTCTTCTCATTTAACTCTTAAGCTGCCACCCATACAATGCACCCAGTGCCACAGTGCTAATTCCTATTGTGCCACAGTGCTAATCTCCTGCGTGCCAAGTTAATTTTAAGGTTGGTTCAAGTGCGTGTTATTTAAATCTTTACAACAAAAAAAATCGCTGAATTACTCGAGAAAATCCAATCTGACTGTTGTATACAAAGACGCGTAATCCAAAGCTGATAATCTGATGCACGCGATGGTACTTTCAATAGCGCTGCAAAAGCACTCAGCATGGTGCAATGGGCATGAACAATAACTGTTATTACATCTGCGCGCTAGCGCGATAGCACGCTCGCGTGCACATGGCACTATAACAATAGCGCGCTAGCAGTCTCATGGCAGGATAAGAGTTAATAAAACCTCTTTAGTTTAATTCAATTTAATTGCATTGTATTTCCTTTATTTTCGTTTTTATTCCATTTCATTTCATATCATATCATTTTATTTCAACACGGAACAAACTTATTTCAGCTACCGCTGAAGTTCAATAAGTCTTGCACACATGTTTAAAGTTCGTAAAAAATCATTCGAAATAAATATATACATCACAATAAATTTTGCATTATGACAACAGCAGCAGCAACAACGACAGCAACAATCAGCAATACCAACAACATCAAAGTCATATCCACTCTTTTATTTCTCTCTTCTCCATCGCATCCACCCCTCCGACCACACCCACCCATCACCATCATCCTCCCCTCCGACCACACCCACCCATCACCATCATCCTCCCTCTTACCTTGCACGTATCAGGGGCTGGTATGTTGACGACGTAAGAACAAGAGCCTGCATCCCGTGTCACGGTCGGTTCCGCCGTTAGGCGGTTTCGATTGTTTCCAGAGCGAGATGCCCGGCGTCCAAAACAATTAGCTGACAGAAACACCACCAAAAACACAACGCCTCGAACGAACTTCATCTTGGTAAACAGTCTTTGCCAACCGGTAAGAATGAATTTGTTATTAATCAACCTGCAATGTTTTCTAAAATTCCTCCTCTGTATAGTATCAGAGGTTTATGTTTAAACCTTGGACACGATGTTGTCGTGAGAGCTAAAATGTGTCTAGATGATTCTCTAAATCGAATTTCCAGTTCAGTTTGCGAAAAGAGGAGATAGCTGTACCGGCGTTCAAGCTTGCAAGAGTAATGAAATGAGCATCTCTCGGATTCAAATATATATCACTCTGTCTTGTCCGAGCAGAAATATTCTTCAAAAAGAATCAGCCCCTATTTATATTATCTCTGAAGTGTCTCCCTCAGTGAAGTAGCAAAAGGTGGGATTCTTCACCTCAATCTCTTTCTATCAAAAATCTGACACCAAATTATCTTTCGGCTTCCTCTCCCGATGATGAAGAATACACAATATCCCAGTCTGCCCCGGAGTGTGTTGGTTTTAATAACAAACCGACATAAGTGTTTTCCACCGCCAACTTTTCTCGTCCTTCCCCCTGCGAAAAAAAAAAACTTTTTGCGCAGACGACAGTGCATCTGATTTTTGGAGTTCTGCGTTTGGCGGGATCGAGTTTTCTTTGCGAATTCCCGGCCACTAGAGGGCCGACAACAACTTGCCTGATGCCTAGCCTGTGTGTGCGAGTGTGTGTTTGTCTGTTGGGTTAGTGACACCGTTTTCTCCAATGCATAACTCTGTGGGAAGAGCCAGACCGAAAAGTCTTGGATGCAACTCGCTCGGCATGCTTTAGCTCTTGCGTCATGACACTTTAACGTGGGCAAAAACAATCTCACAAATCTATTTGCGGTCAAGTTTTCTCTTACTTCTTTCGCAATAGGACTAAAGCAATGGAAATGCAGTTTTGTAGACCATGATATGAAAAGTAATGGGAAATTGATACAATGACAAACTGTAGTTAATCGTTACTATGTTAATCAAAGAGCTGTAGACCTATCTCATACTCCCAGGTCTTTCCTAATGAATATGTAACAGGCCATTGACTAGCGTCCAATGGACTCAGCAGACGAGCAAGCCTTATGAATATGCATGAGTTGATTGAAAAGCCTCTGACCAATCATGGACTTTCGTAAACACTCACGGGAATACGTCATTGAACATCTGGCCAATGAGTTACCTGTGTGGAATGTATAACCGTTGGCACGGTTAGTGTAAAGTATGTGGAGGCTGCGGTTGAACTAGCAATCCTTTATTTTGTGGAGTGTTAGGCCATTTTTAGGGATTATTATATTGTCCCACCTTTAGTCTTCACAGCATCCTACATGCTATGACGCAGTTATTTCTATTAGTCATTCAATTATCACTTTCTATCATTGTTTTACCCCTCTTCATTTTAACCCATATTCTTTGAATCTTTCTTTGACTTGTTCTGTCCTTTTTCTCAGCCTGACTTCCCTTTTCCATTCTGTTTACACCTGCCTACTGATCATGTCCCTTTCTCTGACTAAATGTTCTTACGCAATCTCACCTCCTTCCTCCCCCCCTCTCTCTCTCTCTCTGTCTCTATTTCTCTCTCTTTCTCTGTTCCTCTCTTCTGTCCGGATATATAACACTTTCACTCTATTCCTTTATCCTATTTCTCTCTTATCTCCTATCAACTCTGTCTCGTGTCTGTATTTCTCTCTGCCCCTAACAAAATATGTCTCAAGTCCTTTTCTCCCTGCCTCATAAACGTAAAGGAAAATATAATCAAAAATATGTTTAATGCCAACAACATTAATTGCTAGACTAAGCACTTTGAAGGCCCTGATGATTTGAAGGTATCGCAAGCTCACGAACAGAAGACACCTGCCCCTTAAATTGTTTAAGTGTCGGGGGTCGCGGTTGGGGAAAATGTGTTGGGATGGGAATATTCTTTTGAGGACATGATGAATGTTTTGTTTTTCTCCTTCATTAGTTACGCTTCATTAGGTAGTGTTGAAGAAAAAAAATAACGAGTTAGGTTTCTTTCTTTTCAAGGGGCCATGGAAAATCCAAGAAAGTTATATGTGGTGGGATTTCATTATTAATATTATTAAATGTACTTTTGAATCGTTCTTTATGGGCTCATTACTATCTCATTATGCCAAATTGGCACAAGCCATCATTACGACATTTTTTAGGTCCGCTAAAAACCACTCAAATATTTACCCCCTCCCCTCTGTCATAAGACTCGCTGATGACGTCACGATTCACTGACTTTTTTTTCCTTCATACTTATGGCGCTTCATTCCGGCTAGATTAATTTATATTTACATGTCTGATATGCCAAGGTTTGCTGAGGGAGACAGAATAAGGGCTTTCTTGTTAACACCATGCCGGAGATTGCCGGGGCAGGACGCGTGAATAAACGGAAGGGGTGAGCTTCCTGCAAGCTAATTTGAGGAGAAGAAAACTTCTGTCACCCCAATTCCTCTTTTGACAAGTTTATTGTGTGACTTTCTACATTCGAATGGGAAACGTACTTTATTCGACTGAATGATTAATGGTTTCCTTTCTCAGTTCTTAATGTATGATCTTCCAACATTTTTCATTCAAATTTGTAATCAACATGTATATGTATTTGGTTACAATATTAAAACCGCTAATTCATATATGAAATATTTTGCTCACCAATACAATATACCTGCATAAGACATTATCCGGGTTAATAATATAAGTAATGTAATTGTGTTATTTCTGCTTTTTTCAAGAACATAGATTGTGATCTTATATTTATCAAAAAAACTGAAAAAGTTATTCTTTGCTTATGATATAAGAATATAAAAAAACGATGATCATTCGTTCTAAAATTTTCTTTACGCTGTTATTGTTTTTTATGAATGCCATGTGTTTATTCTTAGTTTCTTCTATACGTCCTTTTTGTTTCTTTTCTTAATTGCAGATGACTTCTCAATAAGATAACTTTTCAGCAATCTAATATGAGCGATACATCCACTGTTTTACGAATACGGATACGAATTGGTGGCTTTTCCAACGCACTCTCTGACAACGACACCCCCCCCCCCCCCCCCCCGCCGGGTAATGAATCATCCAAAATCACCTGACAAATCCTTTTGATTAAGGTGGTCTGATCACATGATCTCCAAACGCTTCCCTAACACCCTAGACGGAAGTGAAGCGATTCTGTAACCGGGTTACAACTAGAATCCAATGACCCCCCCCCCCCCTTCTCCCTCTCTGTGACTCCCTGATTTTCATTCTTTCCTTCTCTTACTCTTTCTCTCTCCCTCTCTCTTTCTATATATCTCATATCTCTCTATCTCACCCACGCACCTTCACTCATTATACAAACACTCCCTTAACTTCTCTCTTTCTTTCTCTTTCAACAGAATTCAGAAAAAGTCCCGAAAAGATTACGAAATCTTTATTCCTCTCTCCCTCTCTCTTATTCACTCTCACTATTTCATTCTCTTTTCTCCCTCACACACACTCTCTCCCTCTCTCTCTCTCTCTCTCTCTTTCAGTGTCATTCTATCACACTTTCACCCACTCTCTTTCTCTCACTCTCTTTCATTTTCTCTTTCACTTTTACTTTCTTTCTCTCACTTTCGCTTTTCCCACATCTCTCCCTCTCTCTCTCTCTCTCTTTCTCTCTTTCAAAAGGATCGAGAAAGAGTCTCGAAAAGAGTGAAAAATCGGGTTAATACCAGGTGAGAAAATAAGGATTAGAAATATTTCCCGTTGGCGACTGATTTTAACTCACTGAGTCATGCAAAATGAATGCACTTTAAGATAAGGTGTAGAGGTTGTCGGTAGACCTAGTTTTTTTTTTGGTCACAAATTTGTGCAACGTTTTATCAAAATGATCTGATTGGATGGTAATATTTCCTTGGTACGGCAGGTGGCTTGGGATTTAACCTATTTATATAAATTATCAATAAGAAATAAATAAATTAACTGAATGGAATAATCGGGTGTCATTATCTGCTCAGGAGCTAATGAAGTTACATGAAAGATAACCCACTGTGTTCCTGAACATCAGAATGAATATATTACTATTTTTAGAAGTTTCTTTGGGTTGAAGGCTTGTACTGAATGCAACGCTTTTCAATATAAACTATAACTTTTAATGTTTTGTGAGAATAATCTAAACTTGTTTTGTTTATTGTGTTTTGAAATTTTTAAAGATCTAGTTGGAACATATGAAACATCTGAACAAAAAAGAAATAATACAAGGTAATACCTAAATATTGTGAAATAATTCTGTAATGTATTCTGTAAAAATTAAAATATCTAAAAAAAAATATATATATAGGAGTGTTCTCACTACGTCGGATACTGTAAATTTTGAGAGCTCACTGGGCGGATTTTTAATTTGTTCTCCAGCCCATAATGCGTTGCGGGTACTTTCGGATAACCTTGTATGTGTTTTTCTCAAATGATGTATTGGACATCACGTGACTCAAGTAATGTATTGGATATCACGTGACTCAAATCGAACTCTTCACTCACGTTCATGATCCATTTTCTTCCAATGTCAAACGAAATCTGAATAGAAGAAAGACGAAGGTTATTGCATGTTGCCTTTGACATATAAATCGCCAACAGGGAATTAGGTAGCTACTTGGGAGGAGCAGGGACTTGGAGGAGGGAGGGTCGTTAGAAGAGGACTGGGGGGGGGGGGAAGAGAAACCCTTCCCTTCCTTATATCTTCGTTCATCAAATCTGTACCTCTTGTGTGCACAATTCAATATTGCTTATCAGCAAATCATGAAATACCAGGACACTTCATTTTGTAAAAAATTGCCTTTCCTTTCTGGAAAAATCTCCGGCTAATTTTGCCCCCTGCAGCACCCCTCCTCCAATGGACAAGCAATAATCAATACTCATCTCAATTCACCTACTTTTATATTATTGCCACCACAGTCGAGAACATTAAAATGTCAAGCCTTTTTTCATTATTTTCCCCTCCTCTATCTCTCCCTCTCTCTCTGTACATGGAATGACGTCGTTATGCTATCACGTGATACCCGACTCACTCATTACGCTATCACATGACTTGAAATGTCAGGATCCTTCTTACAAATGTCTCGGTCCTTTCAAACAGACGAGATAAGAAATGGTTAGCAGACGACAAGTCTCTCAAGCGCTAAGTTGAATCGTCTACTGTTTTTTCTGGGCACTTCTCGTTTGTCTTCGCTTTTCCCTTCTTTTTCAGTTGTCCTATTGCCCCTCTCTTGAACTATTTCGTACCCACTATAACAGACATTTGTAAAAGATCTTAAGGTATTTCAAAGTTTTTTCTGCATTTTCTTTCATGTATCTAGATGTTGAAGGAGCAACGCCATCTTGACGTTGGGAGAGGGGCGCACTTGTCTTACTTGATAAATGGAAAAACAGGGCCATTGATAAAAAAAATAAATAAAAACAAAAAGGGGGGGGGTGATCAAAGGAGGGGAGGGGGAGAGGGCCCGAAAGGGGCACGTGGTGAGATACTTCAGTCCACGTATCTGTGGATAAAAGAAAAAGGCCCCTATTAAGGATAAGATTCGTGCGAAATACGCGTATAATCTATTTATATATCTTACATTGATCAATAAACTCTTATTAATTCTAGATATTGAATAATCATTTCATGTAATTTCATTTAGTCTGGGAATCACCTTGATATGCCATTTCGATATTGTTCTTCCTACCACAAAAAGAGTAATACATGTTTCTTTTGAATCTTTGTTATTTATTTTATATACACACACATGATTATTGTACATGTCTTTCTTTGTTTTTAACCAAATGTTGAAATAAACTTGAATCGAATTATGAAGCCTTCAAATACGGGAAATGAAAAACCAATACATGATGAATTGAACTCTTGAACCTTAATAGTGAAGCGTTTGAGGGGAGATATGGGGGGGGGGGGGGCGGGGAGGAGCACTGTCAAATTTGCCTATTGGCGGGCTGTTATACAATAGTAACATGAACAAGGATTTCCTTTCGTTCTTGAATATTTGATTCCTGAGTCAATAATTAATACGAACAATTCTATTTTGCTTACAGTCTAGACTTAGAATGAGACATATTACAAACATTACAAAAAATAATGTCTGCCCTATCAATTAAATCTAGTTTCTCATGGATAGGTGGTGGTAATGACAAATAATCAATAACCCTTGTTTTCGCTATCATTTTCATGACCGAAATGTCTGAAAAATGCTTAGATCATCAACCACCATCACGGGTGTTTTTAAAGGAAAAGCACGCCAAATAACAGCAGAAAAGCTACTCGAATTTCAAACAACATTATTACCACGGAATCCACAACCCAATGAAGCCACAGAGAGATTGATAAATGAGACATTGCATAAAATGTCATAATTATGATATTGAGGCTACCCCCTTGGCTACCCCCAGCGTCACGCTTCCCACAACCCGTCCGTGTCGGTGGGGGCCCCGTTGCTCGGGCTTTCGCTCGCAACCGCACAGTCTTATTTTAGGAGCTCCACTATACTTGTGCACTCCCGCCGACTTATGTAAGACAATAAACGTGGAAGAAACTTGTTCTTCATTTTGCGGTCCGTTGGGGGAATACCGTTTGACAGTCTATGTCCCCCATCCCCAGAGTGAAATTAGTCGGTGGGGTCTGTTTGTGATTAAGATAATTCCTTGAGGTCTACATTAGAGGCGAGTATGAGGTCCAGTTTTAATTTTCTTTAAAGGCATCGTTTTAACAATTTAAAATCTGAGATCCATGGCTCTACATGTTATCAGTGTCTGTGATATGATGTAATATTGAAGCCCTAAAAAATTGCGCTTCAAAATGATCATGAAGTGCCTCAAAAAAGTAAAAAATCTTTTAGTTACCGGTTTTACCATACTCATTTTCCCCATTATACAGTAGTGTTATAAAAAACGTTAGGAAAACGGTTTTTGAAATTTCGATTTCTAATCATAAATATCTTGATAATCAGACAGGCGATCGGCTTGTAAAAGTCATGTGATTCCTGACTGAACTAAAAGTTTATAATTATCATTGCAGCACGAGCTAAATCAAAGATTTTGTTTCAAAATCTGAAGCAATGTTACCGAATCACTTTAAGAGATACAGGAGTCGGATGCCAGCATTTGACCTAAATCTCACCTTCACCTTACATCTCTCTCATAATGTAGAACAATAATTGGTAAAGAGTCCTACTGCATTTTCTTCTCTTAAAGCCCGTCTGTACTACTTTGGCCAGGGGGAAATTAGACCTCCCCGCAAGGTCACTGACAGGTGGTTACCTCTTTAAATCAGCTCTCAATTAACATAAGAAAACGGGAACCATGGGGGACCAACAGGCACCGATTAGTCATTGTTTGCTATGTAGAGGGCGCAAGTAGCAATGGGGCTTTAAACGAAAAGTGGAGAGTCGTATATCGTTGATCTCATACATTTCTTACCGATAAAAGTAAACTCTAACTCTAAAGACCAAAACAAGTATTACATCAGCATGTCAAAGGCTCGAGTGGGGGGCTGACCAAATTTTCCAAATGGTAGTTTACATTTTTGAACTTTGGATCCAGTGTGTTAGCAGAGGAAATCTACCATTTAAGAGTTGTTACCTCAATGCACTTTAAGAGGTGATTTGTTACACTAAGGTTTTCAAAAGTATATCATTGAATTTTAAAGGGAAACATTAATAATGGATGATGGGATTGATGTTGATGTATATAACTCTGTGTTGTTGGCAATTCGAAAAGGCGGGACGGGTGGCGAGTGCCCCCTTTAAGTACGCCCTGATAATGTTAGTATTGTTTTACAAACAGTCACTACAAAAATCGCCATCGAAGCCACGTTCTCATTTTGACTCCCATCATTAATATCTGTCCTACCTTTAAAATTCTCCTGTGCAAGATCCATCCTCCTTCCAGGAAAGGCAAATATGATTCCAAGTTTAAGTCATTTAGCAGAAGGTAATATCCACATTAATATAATATTTCATTTTAAATTTCTTTTGTTAGTAGATCTATACATGACTTGTATGAAACTTTCGGTTGCCATGAATGAAACGCGTAATGAAGTAATGCGCGCTGAATGTGTGCATTGTTACGTAACAATACATGTAACTACAAACGCGCCCAGGTGAGATTGTGATGGTGTATGGTGAACGTTACGTAACAATGACTGTGTTTCATTTGAGACGTGATTATTACGCAGGAATGGGGAAGATTGCTTTTAATATTAAAGAACATATCACTTTATATCATCAATTCCTGTTTTGGTTTTAATATGTTGGCCTGTATTCATTTACGACCATGAACATTTCCTTATAGTGATGATTTTTCTTTCATGAAAACGACAAATGATTTGATTGATTCTAATATCAATAGCGATATTAGTGTTTACTTTTAAGATCAAATCATCACAGGAACCCGGCTTTGAAAGACAACTTCAGATAAAATACCATTGTGTATGTCATTTTCTATTAAGTAAACATTTCCTACGTAAATACTGAACTAAAGCCCTTCGATGAGGCAAGTGTTTCCAATCAGACTAAGGAAATATCCAAAGAAAAACACTCAGGGTAGTGATTCGAACCCTCAACCTCTTATTTTAAAGTCAAGTGCATGAACCACTACACCACGAAGAGGTCAAAGACATTGCCTACAGTTATGTATTTAGAGGATGTTGATGGAAGCCATGCTGATAAAGGAGGCCTCACATCAACAACAATACCGCCCCCCCCCCGACAAAAAAATAGGAAGAAAAGAAATAAATTTGTCTAGAATTGTATCCTCTCATACCAACTTGGAGCAAAATCTCAATGACCTTGAGTGTTTGTGATCCTACCCCCAAACTTCCTCAAACATTTGGGAAAATATCAGAAATAGGATGAAAACCATTTCAAGATGGGTTCTGATCTCAACTAGGAAATGCTAAGCAGACCCAGATGTAACTGTGTTGTCGTTAATATGAACTGTTCGCTCCAAAAGGCGAGAAATACTTAATTGAGAATAAATATCGTTTTCCTTCTGAAGCACAATGGGTTGATACATGAATGCTGAGGGGAGAAGTAATTGCAAATGTGGGTTCAAATATTACAGGCAAAATTATGCAAATTGAGAGAAAGATAGATAGAGTCATAGAGAGGGGGTGCAAAAGATATAACACGAACAAGAGGGGGTGGATATAAATGGAAAGATAGAAAGAAATACAAGAGAGGGAGAGAGAGAGAGATAGGAAGAACATAAATAATATAGTAAATTATAATAAAAGAAGTGGAGATTATTAAGAAAGAGACAGAGAGAGACAGAGAAAGAGAGAGAGAGAAAGAGTGAGACAGGGGGAGGTAATAGCTCTACTTTTTATTAAAATTTAATGGAACATCATTTGCAAGTGTTTAACCCCCTTTTTACCTGAGCATCTTCAAAAAAGTAATTGGTATGTAAACACAGGCGTTCAAAGATGATTAAAAAGATATGAATTTTGTGCATACAAGAAAGTGGTAAGAACAAAATTATTATTAACGATCAAGTAATAAACAAGACACGGAACAGATTAAGTGAAAGAAAGTACATTAAGTACATCCTCATTTGATAATGATAAATGATGAATTGAATATAGCGAAATAACGAGAATCATGCAAACTTTTCGCTTCCCCCAACATAGGAGTTGGCACCTTTTGCCACTAAACATTTCGAGTACAATCGGAAGAACGAAAAATGGTAAATATGAAAAGCATATCGAAATACCGATATCGGTCCCAGCGGGTAGTTGGAATCAATACCGTTAAATCGTTTCAGGACAGAGAAGGAAAACCAACATCAATTTGGGAGAGTTTTGGAAGAAAACAAGATGAAAAGTACCTCCATCGTCCAACATCACACTGCCTTATTCTTTGTCTTCTTCTTTTCTTCAAAAAAATATGGGGTTCTTATGAATTCAACTTGTTATGTTTTTAGTAGGATTTTAGGATCATGATGCTGTTATTTGAAAGGGGGAAACTATGTGAAACTTGTTTTATGTTGTCAGTGAGAATAGATATCTTAGAAATGGTATTATTCAAAATGAAATGTATTCTGAATTCAGAGTGAACGCTACCACATATATTTATAAAACGAAAATAATATTCGGTGTGACTTATTAGCGCTAAAAAAAGATGTACGGGAAAAGACGGGAGAAGGGAAAAGGCTGTAAGTGTAGATAAAATAAATAAAATGTTTCACTTTTCCATTTATTCAGTCCTTGTATAGTTAATTGCCTGGTATCGAAAATAATAACAACAATAAGAACAACAATAATTATATTATTATTCATATCAATAATGATAAGTTCAGTAACAATAATGATAACAATAACAATTAGTTTGGATATTGTCAAAGGCACCTTTTCGATCTTTCGACATTGAAATGGCTCAAATAATTACTCTCTTTTCTTTCTAAAACAAGAATAAGAATATCCCAACAATGAGTGAAGTAAGCTTGGACTTAGTCACCCCGTCTCAAAAACATTACCACCTATTGATGTTTACAACAAAGTATAGGCCCTCGTATGGCGAAAAGCCTCCCCTTCTACATATAAAGCAAAATAGTGACGTATGAACACACTGATGCCAACAAAGCCCGTTATCCAGATTGCTAACACGTGACTCCGAGTAAGGTGAAAAGAGAAAATAACGAACGAAAATGCAGTTTGTATTTCTGTAAACATACCGGGGATGTTTCCCTCAACTTTTGACAACAGTTTCGCATTAACCCTCTATATCTTGGGTGAGTTCTTGCATGTCTCCTGCAGTCTCGATTGGTTGCTTCGTTACATCCCTTGCCTAAGGGACACTGGCGTAGCTACAGGAGGGCACATAGGGGCACATGTAGGGGAACGTGCCTTCTGTCGAAAAGAGGGAGAGAGCAAAGAAAAGGGAGAGGGGAAAGGAAAGGTAAAAATGAGATGCTATGACACCCCCTATTTAATGACCTTGTTATTTGCATATCATACATCGTGTTAACCCGCCCCCCCTCCTTTGCCCCTCTCCTCTCCTCTCAATCAAAATATAAATATGGGAGATATTGGGAGTCCCAAAAAATGTTTGAAAAAAGTACCTATACTGGATTTTCGATAGCATCAGATTGAGATTTTTTTTTTCGTTTTTTTCTTCCCCTTCCACAGGGTTCTTTATTTTCAAAACAAATTCCATCATAATTTATATCCATATATCATATACAAATAATTCAAGAAATCATTTCCATACATAATGGCTTGACATAGATAATAATCGTCACGGCCGAAAACTTTTGTGACAGATAAAAACAAACATGTATGACAAAATTAGTACTTGAGAAATGTATTCCTTTATTCATTATAACTTTTAATAGTAGCACTGGGACATTCATATAGACCGACAACCCCCAAGACCGACGATATCGGCCTCACAAACCCTCATAAAGGTTTTCCGAGGACCGGGGAGACTAACCTGACAGTCTGTTTGGCTGTAGCCATTAGAAGTTCAACGCGAGAATGAGGGGTCAGTATTTTGTAAGTTTTTCTAGCCAATGTAGAGGGTGATTATTTTGATAGCCATCATATTTATTTCATTTCTGCTTTATTCGTCACCAAAAGGCGGATCTAAAAAATACGAAAATACACAAATATATGCATATTCAGGAATAAAAACAATACAAAACATGTTTAACATAAATAATTGGCATGTAAAAAGCATGAATAAATACAAAGAGTAAACACCAGCACCATCATAAATACAAAAAGAAATGTTTACCTCAATTCAACTAACATAAAGGTATATGAAAGGGATGGTGTTTACTGGTACATCTAACTCTCAACTTACTCGAGTAGACCCCGACATAACACATGTAAATTATTATCCATGGCATTGGGATGTTGGTCGCCTCATAACGATGCCATTCTTCCATTCAACCTGTATTCAATGGGGCATCTATGAAGTCATCAAGAAAGGGATGATAGCGATGAAATATCAAGGATAAGAAATACCCAAATTTAGACCCAAATTATGTTCCAATAGTTCTTTCGTCTCTTATCACGGCACTCCGGGAGAGCATATGAAATTAACGCCCGGCTGGAGAATAGTATAAATCAAATCTTTAAGCTGAATGTTTGTATTTTTTGTTATTCTTGACCTCGTTCACTCTTTCCTATTTTTTGTTGTGTTCACCTGTTTTAAGATTTTTTCATCACTATCAATATCATTTGATCAATTTTTAGAAGCTAAAATATGCAATATATTCGTTACGATCACGTAATGGTCAACTGTGATTTGACCATATTGTTTACTCTCCTTTATTCAATGTATTTATTTGTTAGGAGATGTTTGTCAAGCAGTGTTTATTATACTGATCACTTTTTAAATAATGTTGATATACACATAAATGATGAGTTATGAAGAGAGATGTATAAATTTGTCTGAATAAAGCTAATAAAAAAGAAATCACTCAATATATTGCATAATTTTATCAAAGTTCTATTTTATGCGCATGAGACAATCGTCCGATTCTTTCCTCCACCTATATATTACAAATCGTTTTCCCTATACGGTTTAGTAATGAAAATATTACTTGGAATTTTTTTCTGCTCCACAAAATGTGTCCTTTAGGGACCTTGTGGTTTTTAAATCGGGCTTCCGTTATAATTCGTGGTCTTGGTGCAAACTATCCAGGGAGAATATCAGTAATTAAATGGAACAAGGGTCCTCTTATTTAGATAATTGTTGACATACAGAAGCGACTTTTTAATTGCAACATGTTGACAGGTTCACAAACCTGTAATGACTCAATATTTAGTGTACAAATCTTTAAATGAATTTCGAATTCCATAATTTCAAAATATAGGAATGTAATACTATTTAGCAGTATGGAACAGCATTTCTACTGACTTGTGAAAACAACACATATTTCATGAGCAAACGAATGGAGTTTGTAGTAATTCTATTAGGTCTATAATAGCTTACATATGGGGGTATATGTATTTTGTCTTAACTCTGTTAAAGGTATACTAGGTTGTATTCTCAATTTAGAACTCTTTTGATGAATTCACGTTGTTCTATACACAGTACCAGTAAACAGTGACGTATATAATGTAGATCAAGTCATTTAGGTGGCGCCGGCCGGCATCATGGGGTGGGGGAGGGGGAAGAGAGGGGGGATGGAGGGGTGGGGGTTCGGGAGGGGGGGGGGGGGGGTTAGGAAACGGAAAGTCGTAATTACATTGATTCGGGGAGACATGAGGCTGCATGACTGGGGGTTGTATTGTCTTCTCCTCCCATTCTTTTCTTCCTCTCTCCTTCTATATCTCTTTCTCTCTTTAATTCTTTGTTCCTCATTTTGATGGGGGCACGTTCCCCTCCATTCCCCTTGCATCTACGCCACTGTTGTCAAAGTGGAACGCATCATATATCTGCAAATATTCATATTCTTTTCTTCCGAAACACGTGCGAATGCTATCTATCGCAACCGAATCTTCAAAATAACATTCCCGCGTTTAGGCGTATCCTTGGAGACCGAATTTCTCAAGAAAAGATACCAACAACCAAGAGAAAGGAACGCAGGTACGGATTCATTCTATTTCGCCCACTGTTTCGGAAACGGGAGAGGTCTGTTGATGGAAATACGGTTTACAAACAGATGGAGGGCTTTTCTTTGTGGTTCGTGCTGTTATTGCGAGTTGCCAGTGGAATTTTGGGCGATTATAACATCATCAGCGATGAAAATAATTGGGCAATGTATTGTTTTGGATGAAGAATTGGGACCGGGCTGTAGGAAACTATGGTAAAACGCGATATTTTTTTTGCTTGTTTTTAGCAGGCTGTTCCGCAATATTGTTACCAAGTCCATTCTTTAAACAACATTTTTGGCAATTTTACTTATTTTTTATTTTGGGAGGGCGCTCTAAAACGGAAAAAGAGGTGGAAGAGAGAGAGAGAGAGAGAGTTGGTGAGAGAGAGAGAGAGAGAGAGAGAGAGAGAGAGAGAGAGAGAGGGGGGTCAAGCTCGACTAGCACAATGGGCTATTTTCTAGTCCCATCTACCATCCTTAATTATAAGCATACGATTTGACTCTGTAATACTTGTTTTTACTAATGTAAAAACATAGTTTGTATATTATATTGTTAATGTTGTTAGTGAATGAATGAATAAATTATTAAATCAATCAATCAATTAATCAATCAGTTGATCAGTCGATAGAGAGTGAGGACAATAATAGTACGTACGACAAAATGACTTTAGTGTAACCTGTGTATTATATTAAATCAAAATAGTTTGTATCAAATTGTGTAGCATGATGTTTTAATACCAAATAGACGGCTTGATTCAGTTTGGTCGATAATTTGTCACACAAAGATCATTTAAAATATCATAATTGATGCTGAATCCCTCAGGAACAGTAAATGTAGCAGAAATTACCCAAGCATGTATCCACTTAAGGCAAAACTTAAATTCCTTCAGCTGTGTCGGATGCTTCCATTTTGGATTTCCAAAACGCCTCATTTCTTCATCACTGATACAACAGTTACTGATACAAGGTTTGTCATCGTTGTGGAAGCAGGGAAGTAGATTCATACATTGCAGATGTAGGGGGAAGGGAAGTGGGATGGTGTGTGTGGGGGTGGGGGTGGGGTGGTTTGAACACTCTCGTCAGCTCTGAATTGCAAGTAAGAAATTGGGGGGGGGGGATGTATTATATATTTTCAGAAAGCTGTGTGTGATATTATAAAACTTAAGAATATCTATCATAATATTTATGATTTGAGAAGACAATAATAACGCTCTTTCCATTATTTCTGACAAAATATAGTAAACGATAGAGCAAATTCTTTTCTTTTTTTACAACAAAATCATTTCACTCGCGTATCGATCAAAATTGATCGGCGTATATAGGACGGGTGGTTCGACAGGTGACAATGGCCTTTGTTTTTATGATAATTTGAGGGGGGATTGTCCCCATACGCCCTTAGATCGACGCCCCTCATTGTAAGAACGCCCATGTGACAACGAATGAGTCATTGGAGAGGGCTTGTTTCAAATTTATCCTCCTTCCATCCCGCTTCGCCTGTTTCCCGCCTTTGGACAGATAAGATACCCCCTGCGAGGATTAATAGACAAAACAGGCTCGTACAAGTGTTTTCAGTTAATCAATAATGTCGCAGAAACGATTAGAAATATAGACATATGAACAATTATGTTCTACTCAAAACGTTTACGCACTTTTGTAAAAGGTCACCTTACTATTTATTAAACTCAAAGTTTTATAATTTCCATCTGTTACAGAAGTCTTTAGGCTTTATCTGACATTATATGAAAGGAAATTTATTTTGGTTTATGGGTGCATAATGTTCTGATGATGAGATCCAGGATGCCCATTATGGTGGAGGGAAAAGCAGAGAACCCTCAAAATAAGCTTATTGTGACATTTTGCAGGGCTGGACGCTAGAAGCTATCCAAGGGCGAATGACCCTATGACATTTGCAATGACCCAAACTCTTTAAAAGATATTCCTTTAAGATGTACCACAGACATCTGACATAAACTTTCAGAATTCTTCCTAGAAATGTCGTCAATAAAGTGGGGGAGTTTACCGTTAAGTAAGAGCCCGCTAAAGATAGAAAAGAAAAGAAAATAATATAGAAAAGAAAACAGAAAAGAAAAGAAAAGAAAAGAAAAGAATAAAAAGGAGTAAAATATTTTTTTTTAAAGAAGAAATGAATTATAAAACAAATTAACATACTCTTACAGGGAATAAAACTCGGTTTTTTTACAGTTCATCATAAAAAAGCGTTACTTCTTTTTAGGAAATATCAACAGCTCCCATAGATTAGATAATAAATTGATGTTGGTTGTACTTAGAAATGGAATTGCGTCGAAATGGAATTGCGTCGAAAGGGAAGAATACTTTCACTGGGGTTTAGTCGAATTAATCCAAAGTTAAAACAATATGTTAAGCAGGGGCTTTAAAAACATTCCGGTTACCACCCGGTCGGTCGTGAACCCCCACCCGATGGTTAGGGCGCAAATCCACAGCGAATCATCGCTAGAAGAAATTTAGGTCGATCGACTGACAGAAATCGCATCCGGCGTGTGTCCGCAATCTTAAGTTTGGCGTAAACAAAAAATCTCTAAAATATACACCAAGCCCTGAGTGGGATTCTCTTTTTGAGGGTAATTCTTTTTCTTCGTCTGACTTTAAAGACATGACGCGGAACGAAGATCTCACAAGGTTGGGAGAAGTTCAACCGTCGAGATTGCTGAAAAATGGGGTCGACCTCTCGCAAATTTAGTGTGAAGGGACAGGGGGGGGGGGGCAAAAATGACCCGTATACCAATTGATATACCAAACATTTTTTTTTTTTTAATTCACTGGAAAATAAATACCCTACAAAAATCTGATAACCTTCTTTTTCTTATTATTTTTATATTCATTCATCTTGTTTTTTTAATTTAATTTTATTTCATTTAATATTTTCATTTTGGGGAGATTTATATTCAACATAGTGCCATCCCCTCCTATAAAAACTGAATCAGCCGCTGGGGCCAACAATGTGCTGTACAATCTTTTAAAAATTTTGTTTTGTTTAGCTCTCTACTAACTTCTCTGTTTTAAATGAATCTCTCCTTAAAGTTAATTTTGTTTTGTTTTTGAAAATGAACATATCGGGACTGTACATTATACTTTCTAAAACTGCCCTTAATTCTAAGTAATGTAACCAATGAAGTTAATGACATGGTGATTTTTTTAATAAATTCATCTCGTTCATTTACAGGATATATTAGGTAAAGCTTTTGGGCTGTCATTAGACGGCCATCGCAGCCATCGGGCGGTGGAAGAACTTAATTTAATTCAATTTAATTAAGGAACTGTACATTAATCTTGATCTAATGAGACACGAACGAACGAGGTTAGGCTTTTACAATGAAATACATTGAGCATGCAGATATACCCTGGTATGATAAAAAGAAGAAAACAATTTTTTCAACTCAACTGCTTTAAAAACCCAAACAAAAAACATTTCATAAGGATACACGAAAATAATGAAGATAAGTTTAAGTTGTTTTACCTTCATTTCTGTAGTAATGAAACTTGTTGTACTAAATAAAATTTGTTATACTTGGCGAAATATGGCCCTGTCTGTTTATTTATTCCATACTGATAATGAATACGATGAATTGTCAGCATTGTCTCTATGGTAATGTTCATAATGATGAGCTCAAATTAATTATTACGTCATCATTATGCGCTAGATCAATGCGCGTTATCGTTCATTAAAAAATATGTCATTGTCAATGACCTTGTAAAATCCTAAAATGAAATTTGGAAACGATAAAAAAGCAATGAAATAAACATCGACTAGGCATACCCATTTAAATGTAAAAGGTGTTTAGGATGAAAGAGATTCTGAGTTGGAGGGAAGTTAGTTAGGGATTAGAAGAATGAAAATGAGAGTATGATACATG
>JAVYIG010010678.1:0-30000 GCA_035222895.1 Strongylocentrotus droebachiensis | reverse complement strand
TCTTTAACACAAATATGCTTTTTATTTACCGGGGCTCATGTTTTTAAGCGCCCACATCACTTACATGTATAAGCTTTCCAGTTTTTAAATAATGACACTTCATGTGAAAATTAAATTATGTCATCAAATTATACAGATGAGATATACATAGGCTATTACAAACACCTCACTGTCGAAAATGAGATGAAGTTTGCTCGAGTATTATGAATATTAAAATTATCACCGGGGGGGGGGGGGGGGGGCTGCATCAAACGCCAAGCTCTCCTCGTTCCGTGTGCGCATGATTCCTTTATCTCACAAATTCAATGGAACAATCTCCCAATACTATGATTTTATAATGAATATTTGAAGTTCCTTTGATCGGAAGAAACCCTTTCCTAACTCTGCTAGATTAGATGTGATTTGATATGATAGCTGATCCCGTCCAAACAGTCCCAGGACAGGTGCCAAAGTTACTCAAATTGATTGATAAAGATTTGAGTCGGCAGAAATTTGTATTTTCATTCGTTTCTATTATTTTTCTTTGGCAACAGTTGCCCTCTCGAGTCCCACAACCTTGTTAGGACAATGTTAGAAGATAAAAGAAACTATAAACGACATACAGTATGCCGGAAAGCCGTTTGACCATAGCTAGAAACGCGCAATGACAAAATAGGGGGAGGGGGATGGGAGGGGATGATATGGGTATCAATAATTATCTTTGTCAATATTGCAATGTAAAGACAAGTTTAACATTATTATTCTTACTTAAAATTATACCATATTGCGCCTTCGAACCAAAATAATACTAGAGTTAGTAGACTTAAACAGTTGTTTATTTAAAGCTCATCTGTACTAGTTTATGGAAGGTATTAGACCACCCTACAAGGTCATTAGACATGTGGTTATCTCATCAACTCAGCTCTCAATTAACATAAGAAAAAGAGGATCATGGGGACCAATGGTCACCGATTTGGCATTGTTTTCTATATAGAGGGAGCAAGTAGCTACAATTAGTACAGTATGGCTTTAAGTCGGCGTGTGCGCACCCCTCCTATAGTTTGCAGGCACCACAAACCCTTGTCAGTCATTGTGTGAAACAGTGTCTGCAATATCAGACTACAAAAGAATCTGTATTTGCTCTGTACATGGACCTATACTACAAAGCTCTCTACTCCTGAACACAGCCAGAAACTGACAGATCTAGGCTCTGCTCAAGGCTGTCAGAATTGTGGTAAAGTGTCCCCGATTCCCGGGTTTGAATTTTGAATGCCAAGCACAAACAAAATTAATATTATTCGCAGTATGTCTATTAAAGAACACACGGCTGCCCGGGGAACATTACGCCTCCTCCTCTTGAAAGGATTCTAATCTTTATCTATTAATCTCTGATATTATTCTCTGGATACTCCTCTGGTGTAGCAAATTTACGGGTACTGTTTGTTCCCCAACAGGACAAACATGCAGTTTCCATTAACGTGAATATTTTGCACATAGCTGGCGCTATACTTACATCAGGACCAGAGCCATCTATTTAAATAGCTTGGCCAACTTGGTTCCAATTGGTCACAGCATCGTGTGTTTTGCGCTTGTCCAACAAAGCAATTGGGTTGGCCAAACTCTCCCAATGAAAGGCTCTGATAAGGGCCAGGAGCAGAGCCATATCAAAGTTTGCTCAATTTTCTTTTAGTAAGTAACAAAATGAAACATCAGTCTCTTGCAATCCTTTTGCCCTATATTAGCAAGAAAATATTTTGTTTAAACCTGATTCTTCTGGACAATGCGCATATAATTATGTGTTTGATCATAATTTTCAAGTTAGATACTAAATTGGAGCGGGTAGGGGATGTATCCGTGCAGGTTAATTATCTAACTAAAATGTTCTAATTTAATTTCTTTTTCGTCACGAAATATAATTATTGACATATATTTTGATAAGTTTTACATGTTTCGCAATTTTTCATTTTTAAGAAATGAAAACAAATCTAAGGAACAAAAGAAAAGTTAAAAAGAAGGATTAACAAGAAAATGAATACAAGAAAAGGGATGGATTGATATATGTTGCAGACCGTGTATTCTCAGCGGAGCACCGAATAACGTTCCTATCGCTCAATACCCCTCACTCCGGGCTTGAACTTCTACGACCTCGATCGCTACTAGTCATAAGCACCTTAACCCTTTCACGGCGGTTGTTTGACACATACATGGCCATGGAAGTGTCATTGTACAGTGTTTCGTTCATGTATCTCTCAATACAAGGGTTGAGGGTTCGAAGCCCATTCTGGTTTTAACATCCTTTGGCAATACATTGATCCACATTTGCCCCCCCCCCAGGTGTAAATGGATACCTGGCTAGGGTAATAATACTTGCAGTGCCGCATGAGGAACAGCATTGATTCCCATCGGTAAACAACATTTTAGTTATTATTATTATTATTATCGTCATCACCATCCTTATTATAATTATTGTCACTATCATAATCATGACCATTATCATTATCATTATCATCATCATCAGCATCATCATCACAAATTATTATTATTATTCCTAAGACAACCGCTCCGCCATCAATTTCTAACACTCACTGATTTTCTAACTTCAACCCTGGACCAACCACCCTACGTAATCCTAACCCTAAACCTAACCTAACTGCCCCTCTCAACCTTACCGTTTACCTATTACAAAATACAGCACGGAGCAATCGTCACAGGAACAAATGTTGCACCACCGTAACCACATTCCTCAACCCCAGGCCTAAAATTGTACCTAATCCTTACCCTAAAATAACCTAGAACCCAATCGCCCCCTAATCTTCATCCTATACCTTTTACAAAATACAACTCAGTGCAAACGTCGGATCATCTCGTCACCTAGGCAACGGACTGCATCTGCGGGCGCGTACGGGTTAAGCGCCCTCTACTTCACTCCCGGACGTCAAAGGGATTTCATCTGCAGTGAATCATTTCCGATAACAGCCTAGCTTCACCAAAGGATAACACTTCTCTTTCTTTTGGGGGTTGCATTTTTTTTCTCTCACGACATTTCGGGGGCTGGAGATAAATCGGGCTAACCTTGAGGGTGGTTGGATCACACATCCCACAGGAACCGAAATCATTTTGATTCGTCGAGTCCTCTGATTGTCTGAAGGTTGGTGATGATGTGTGATGTGATTTGCAGCACATTTTCGTTTATATTACAGTAACCATGGTTACTTGTGTACAACCTTCATCTTTCTGAGTATTACAACAATAAAGAGGCATTATTAG
This sequence comes from Strongylocentrotus droebachiensis, assembly GCA_035222895.1. NCBI lineage: Eukaryota > Metazoa > Echinodermata > Echinoidea > Camarodonta > Strongylocentrotidae > Strongylocentrotus > Strongylocentrotus droebachiensis. Next base: position 26,754 of record JAVYIG010010678.1, on the reverse strand, counting down.
AGGCCGGTGTGGAAGTGTCGTGGTTCAGTGGACACGTCACCAGACTGTGGATCACAATGGCGGTTCGAATCCCGCATTGTATCACTCGACCTAGATGAGGTAGATGGGTACCTGGCAGGAATTAATTCCTTATAATGCTCGAGCGCCATAATGGTAGCCATGTTAAAGCAGTGGCAATATTTATGGAGCACTAGGGGTGTCAATTTCGACAGACATGAGCGCTATACAAACTCATTATTATTTGTATGTTTCTATACTGAATATTTTCATGGTATAGGCTTTAGTTGTGATACAATGTGATCCTTTTGAATGATAACAATCCGAATTGACCGATCGGATGGTCAAATTAAAAGCCAAACAAAGCCCTGTCCTCTACCCTAAAAACATATTCAAAAAGCCGTTTCGTCAGATTCTACGATTCTGTTAAATAGAATTTCAATTAAATATAAATAATTAAATTTTAAGAGAAAGCTATAAAACGATCGTAATTCAAGTTGCTACAATTTTTTCTTCTTATTTCCACAGACATGTTCGGCTTGGCGTTAAAACGAAATTAGAGTTGAACTTAAATTACATCCCAGTCATACCGTCCATGATCCAAATTAATCATTGTTTTCGATAGTTCTTTTGTTCTTTTTTGTTTATTTGCATTGTTTTTTTGTTTTTTTTTGTAGGGGGGGGGGGGGGGTTGTTTTTCACCGCCCGTCATGGTCCACACACACAGCTTCTGACCAATATACATTTTTTCCGCTGCTCAATAGAATTTTAAAATTGGGTCCAAATAAATTCTTGTAAATGCTTCCACTTTTATTGGGATGAAGGGCGTACCGGAATACAACCTTGCCTCATTGAATTTGCACCATAACTTTACATAACATCGGTTTACAGAACGGTTTAAAGAATCCCCTTCAATGTATCAAGCGAGAAAACCAGACGTCATCAGTGGCTAGGCTTCACTGCTGGATCACTGTGAGGGCGCTCGTCTCATTAAACGAACTTTGTAGATTGAGAACCGAACTTGGAGCAACCCATGTTCCTCATTTCGTTGTTTTCTTCCGACAGGCATTCTGATCCATTTGATGTTCATAAAGAGCTTTCAAAGCTAACAAGACGAGGAAATGGTCTTAATGTAATTTTACAGGTGTCTTTTTCTACAAGTTTGAAGAAGAAACGCTACTCAACAATGGAAACAGAAAATACGTTTTTTTTTATAAATTTGTTTAAATTGTTTTTTTTTTTTTACACAGGATGTCTTTATGTACAGGTGGTCGCAAAAACAGGGTTCACTGTACATTCATTTGATGCAAGGAGGGAATAATATGAATCTAAAGACATGTGTTTTTATTTTCCATTTAAAACAATAATAATATCAGAACGTCAGGTTTAAAAGCGATATTTTCTTAGTCATTTCCCGATTGCTGCATTTTCATTAGACCACATATACCGAATTGTGACGTCATACTGGCCAATGGTCAATGTTGCTGGTTCAAAACAAATTTTTGCTAAACTTGACAATGGTGTGGTGATCACACCAGCCACAAACAATAAAATTGCCATGATCCAGCCCGGTGCTTTAATGATTTCGTAGTGAACCTCATGCAAAGGCTCTGTTGTTGAAAACCAGGAATCTATACGACGAGCGAATTATGACGTAAGCACTTCGGTAATATATTGTTAAATCTTGATGCGTGACGATTGTTACGTAACAATGCGCGTATTCAGCGCGCGGTGCTACATGGTGCGTTGCATTCGTGGCAACTGCTAGTTTAATACCAACAAAAGAACTTGATTATGGATACTACTGTTTTGATCTGCGTGTGTAACAGAGAATTCTTCAGGGATGATTTGTCTGGACCTCGAAATTACATTTCTTTTCTTGGAAGAACGATTGACCGTGCATAGGAGAGTTCAAGGTAGGACAAATAAAACTGATAGATTTTCTTTATTTGAAGTTATTTATTTATTTTAAAATTATTCTTTGATGTATTTACTTATTTATTAATTGTTTTGAATTTTGTAATTATTTATTTTCTTTTGGAAGCAGGATAGTCCTATTCTGAAGGACGGGGCGATTTCTCTCAATGTAAGAAATAGTCTCGACGGCGAGTTTTGATACTTTTGAGGATATTATTTAACTTCCAGTTAATATTTTATGGACTAAACACAGAGAGGGAGTATCACCCTCCCTTTCAAAATTAAGACTATAATTTGCGATGTAAAGGATGCAATTAATAATCATGCCTTTCCTTAGGAAATCCCTCCAAGAAAATCTCACCGGCCTCGCATTCATAGGAAAAAGTATGTTGGGGGTCAGGTGTCCGGATACTTAACAAACCTAAATAGGCCTACTTCTCTTTTGTCTACGGATTCAACGGAAAAATATACATCAAATAGCACTAACCATCGTGAACGTTTGTCCTTTAAGATATTGTTAACACAGGTCGTAGAAGATTTATGAAATATTGCTCATGAACTTATTCAAATTGCTGATTTGAATCGACTGTCTGGACCCACAACGTCTGAGTATATTGTTCGTGAGCTTTGACATATACAATAAAAAGAAAGATCTAAGATTTAACTTCACTCCTTCAAGATATGGCCCAGTATTACAGCACGGTTCAGGGCGATATTGAACACCATAGAGTTCAGTGTGATCTTATATTTGCATTCTTAAACCATTTAGCTATTACTTCGACTTTGTCAATGGAGCAAAGGCGTCGAAAGTGCAAAACATTCAAAATGAACCTTTTGGGGTTCAATTTTGCCTCCCCAAAAGAGCCGCCCTCGGTCCGTCTACGATTTCAAAGTTGAACTTTATTTTCAGATAGGTCTATGTGGGGTACTGACTATAGTAGGCACCCGGGGAAGGCACACTTTTTTTTTAACATGATAAACGCTTTTTATACTTTCCTGACTTAATCCATGCCTAGAAAATAGACACGTGCATACCCGAAATACACCATCGTAAAACAATTCGAGCAGGATTTAAAGCATGGGCGAATCCAATTGTCATAATAATAATCTTTTGCATTGCACGAATGAGATATCAAATATCACTCCGCGCTCCAAAGTTCAAGATCGGGGAATCCCCACGGGAGATCATGTGACACGATTTTCTCTCCAGACAGGAGTCGACCTTTGACCGTGGCCGTCTCTTTGCGATATCAATCTTCGCTAAGCAGGGAACAGTGTCGTTCGGCGAACACAAAAAGAAGAAGAAGATGATAAAAAAAGAAGAAGAAGAAAAGGGGAAGAAGAAGGAGAAGAAAAAGGGGAACGAAAAGAAAATGAAAAAAGAAGAAGAAGGAGAAGAAGGAGAAGAAAAAGATAGAGAAGAAAAGAAGGAGAAGAGAAGGGGGAAGAAGAGGAGGAGAATCAGATTAAATTAGCAAAAAGTAGATCAACGATTGCACAACATTAGCCTTCAGATTTAGAAATTCATGGAATAATTTGAAAGGTTGACGAAATGCTAGCTCTGAAGCTTTAAACTTTCAGTCTATTAAAGCCCCACTGCTTGTAGCTACTTGCTCCCTCTAAAACTTCCCCAATCGGTGCCTGTTGGTCCCCCATGATCCTCTATTTATTATGTTATTTGAGAGCTGAGTTGATGAGCTGTGCGGTTTTATCCATCCTAGCCACACTAGTGTTGATAAGCTTTAAAACTGCACCATACTTTTAAATTTCGTAACACTTAATAAAGCGTGTTTTCAAATGTTAACTGAATAGGAGCTAGAAAGGGGGATGTCCCAGATGAAAGAAAATTATATGTGTTATTTCCATTATCTGCACACTATTGGCCTCAAGGGATGAAGAATTTCATGGAATTGTTAATTTACAGAAGGCATTGACATTTTGATTTGTAAGTTTGATTATGAAATGTCAGCTCCAGAGTTGGAAACGTCAAGTCTTAGAGTGAATAGTTCTCCTTGTTTAGACATTTCATGGGACAAGGCGAGTTTTGACATGCTGTCTAGCACGATGTAAGCTCCTGAAGGGAACTTCCCTCCATGTCCAATTTCTTTTTCAAATCTCCGGTGAAATTTCGTAATTTAAAAGAGCAATTTCCGCAAACTAAATTTCTCCCTATGCCTACATTAACATAGTTAATTCATAAGGGAAATCCAACCCTTTTATATATTTACTCTTAAAGAAAGCATAAACATCAGACAAACACATTGGTGGAAGTTTCAACGAAAACGGACAACGAATAAGAAAGTTCTGATTTACTATTATACAGTATGATGTATGGGAATTTTAAATTGCCCGAATCGGTAGTGTCCCTGTCATGTAGTGCCAGAAAACCTTCCGATTTGTCCCGACACCAAAAATAATTACTAAAGCATCAATTTCTTCAAATGTATGAAACAGGAGGGTCCTAATAAATAATCAAATGAAAAAGTTTGTTCTATAGGTTATATCTTTTTTTAATTTTGAAATATTGGGGGAATGGGCGGGTGGAGAGAGGGGCTATCTGGCCCCTTGCCCCGGAATCGACGTTTCTATGAGAAAATCATTACCGTGTCTGACATGTATTCATAGGATGACGTACTATGTAGGAAAAAGCTAACAACATAACGATGTTGATTTCCAGAAATTAAGGTACGTTTGATGGTGAAGCCGTGACCTTTCTTTCTCCCTATTTTTGTTCAAGCCTAGGGTATGAGTTCTAAAAATTTGTAAGCAAAGAACACACTTTGAAAATGATTTATAGCTATAACTGGATTTTAGTTCCAACAATGATCTCTGCAAGGGGGTCACTGGAAGGGAGGGGGGATGATTTACTCTATACAAAAAAATGTTTTTGATTTTTCATCCTATTTTGCCAAATTCGGAAACTTTGAACATCTAGAGAAAAAAACTTGTCAGTCTATTGAGAAATTTTCGGCTCCTTTATTGTATATAATTTTTATCTTTCTTGTTGAATTTCACCATCCCAATTCGAAAGATGTTCTGGTAATGCCCCTATTTAGTTGAGCATAAATTTTCTGCTGCCATTATCTGAAGTTTCCCCTTTATTATAATTTCTGTTTAGACCACCCATTTTTCTAAAGATTCCGGTACTGCATGCGTTGAACCTGGCCCCGTGTTATAAACACCTTCTTGTTTTGTGTTAAAACGTCAAATAGATGAATCAAAGGAATGTTTGCTTGTAAACTCAGTATGTTCAACTTACTCTTTTGAACTTATCACACCAGAACAAACCTAGAAGTAAATTTTGATGCTACCTGTAGGCTGTACCAGGCAGTTGGTGTCTTGTCATGCTTGTTGATTTATATTAATAGAGGTCTACATGTCCAAATTTCTCTTACAAGCCCCCCCCCCCCTCCCCCTCCCCCTCCCTCCTTATTTTCCCCCTCTCAATTCTCTACCTCTATTTTCTGCCCGTCTGCCTGTCTGTCTTTGTTTCGGAGGTTTACTCGTTATTTCTGAAGATTCTTTATTCCGAAGGTTTGTTATTCCGAAAAAACGATAGAGGAATTATGTACTCTTTTTCACTTTACCCTTACGAACAAAAAACACGAACAGTCGGAATTATAAACCTTCGGAAAAACTACATGTAACCTTTGCCCTGGTTTCGATCTCTGTCTCTCTCTCTGGCTCTCTTTTCTTTCTCTCTTTCTCTCAATCTGTCGCTCTTTCCACCTTTCTCCCACACCTCTTCCAATCACAGTCTTTCTCTTTCTCTCTCGCCCTGTCTTCCTTTCAAAACCCTCAATCAATCTTTTTCAATGTTCCTCCATTTCTGCCCCCCCTCTCTCTCTCTCTCTCTCCCTTATTCTCTTCATTAATTTTAGCCTACTTTCATGTTAGGTAAGCGTCATAATTCAATTCAATTCAATTCAATTCAAAATGGTTTATTAAAATACTTTCATTGCGGCAAAGCCGAATTGCGAAAATTTACAACAACACAGTGACAATTGATAAAATGCATAACGTAAAACATGGTAACATTACAATCAAACTATTATTTATTGATGAAAAGTACAATCAGAATGGATGAAACGGAAAAGAAATGGGAAGAAAAGAAAAGGGGGAGAAGAGTAGGGAACACACACAAAAATGGATGCAGTTTATCTATCATTGTAAAAATAGATTACATCACCTTCACATAAATATTCTTATACTATTATAACAATCATTATCAATTGTCATTATATAAAATAAGATTTTTTTTAAATTAGAGAAAAAGAAAAAATATGGTATTTTTATTTGCAAACATTTTGATAAAAATCGAAAGTGTATAATCATTCTAGAAAGCAATCTAAAAAAAAAAGATTAAACCAAGGTACTCCAAATAAATAAATAGTGCATTCATAAATTGCTTAAATTTCTTCTATCGTGATATTGCTTCTCACTAGATAATATTGATAATGCTCTACCAATGCCATCAATTTTTTTAAGGGACATCGCTACAGAGGGATGGGTGGGGGGGGGGGGAGAGGTCTGGTATGTAACACCCCTATTCAAAATCTCCTATCGGCAAATCTCAAAATCTGATTACCTTTGTTTTGTTTTGTTTGATTTTAAGTTTTGCCTTTGAAAACAAATGAGAAAATCTGTCGGCCAATTTCAAAATCTGAAAAAGGCGTTACATCCCCCCCCCCCTCTCACCCCACAATTCAAAATTGTCTGGCGGGGGGGGGGGGGCTGAAAATGTGTAATTCGGATTTTCACGCCACATGATGTTAAGCCATAAAACTATACGGGTGAAACAATTTTCTGGGGCACTGTACTCCTTTTATAGGGCAGGTCTCAACAGGTTATAACTAATTTTTAAAAGAAGATCATGATATGGGAGAAATGGAGTACCTGAAATCTGAAACTCAACTCAAAGTCGGGATGCAGAATCGCGAATACATGATAAACATCGTGATAGGTAGGAGTCAAACAAATATGACAACGGAATTCAGGGTTACATTCCGTTTTGCCGAAAGTGCATTTATCCGAAGATTAACATCCGGAGATTTCTTATTCAGAGGTTTCTTTATTCCGAAGGTTCATTGTTTTGGACACGGAAAAATATTATCTAAAGATCAGAATGGTGAGAGCAACTAGCGGCATGAATGGCCTGCCATAGTTAATTCCATGCAAAATAAAGTCAATCTTAATCTTTGCGACAGCGTGACATGGAAGCGATCCTTCTAAATGCTGGATGCTAATATTTATAGTGTTTAATTTAGCAATTTAAAGACCGCGATACAACTATTTGAAAACACTGTCACTTCTCAAATCCTAAATGGTGTTTCCTTTTAATTTCTTTTTAAGAGTGAAGGGCCTTATTTCATAATTATGCGTATTTTAAAATTGCGTTTAATTTTGTTTAAAGTTGCGACTAAACGCAACTTTTTATGCAGGTGGGCCTGGGTCACCATTTCTCTCCTGGGTACGAATTGACAAATGCAGGTTTATGTCTTCAAATGACATTGGTTGGCTGGTGCTTGGCCGACGTTCGAACCCATGCCCTTCGCATCGCGGAGTCCAGACAAAATCACTGTAGACCACTCGACAATGACATTCCCTAATATGATATGGATCAAGGTTAGTTCTGATTGTATTTGTTTATAAATTAAACGGGATATCTAGAGGAGGAGGGGGGGGGGGGGTAGAGTAGAGAATGTGCATTAGCCTGAAACCAAACAAACTGTGGACATGGCAGACTGCCGAGTTTAGTGTCAGCCTATCAAAGATTCAATCTTGACGTTATGATGGAGTTTATCATTTTGTTGAGATAAACTAGGCTGTCACAATATAACCTGATCGCGATATGTAACACTACCCGGCGTGAACGGGCATTACTGGAGGTAATTTGGTCGTGTAGTTTTACTCCATTTAGGGGGAAACTCGGGTAAAAGCGGAGCTCTTACTACATCAATCATACCAGATATAGAAATGCCTGCACGAAGAATGAAACAGCACGAGGATAAGAGCAGAGGAGAGTGAAGAAATGATGAGGCAGTCATTATTGCTGGCATGTTGAGGCTTGTATGCAAGACGTCTTGCTCAAGCGCTGTTCCTTGACCGAATGAAAGTTTGAGAGGATTTCGGTTTAGTTTGGTACCTGAACTTGAGCTGAGAGACACCTGTTTGTACATTATTCTTCAAGATGTGTACCGGGATTATGAGAGTTTTATTTCTGCTTTCCCTCGTGTGTTTAACGTCACAGGTAAGATATTCATCTATCCATTATTTCTTTCTTCCTTCACTTATTTATTTCTATCTTTCTTTTTCTCTTCTATTGCTCCTTATTTTCTTCTTTCTGATTTCAAATAAATTTTATTTTTTTGTTTTTCTTCTGATTTTCTTTATTTTCCTTTTTTTTGCCCATTTACTGTCGATTTGTGGGATATGTAGGCATTACGGCCGTTGCACATGCAAAATACAAAATTATTTTGTTGATGTTCATTTTGGGTTTTGTGTTCGATATCACCCTCAATCGCGTCGGAAGCAAAAAACCATGCCAGTCTCTGACGCAGTCGTACGTCTGGCAATTGACGCATCCTTTGCATTACGTCCGCATGAGACGTTGTTTTGATTGCGTTATTTCGTACGCCAATCAAGCATGTAGATCCAAACGCCAGTAATATCTTTCCGTTGTCCATATTTGCTGAATTCACTTTGTTGGCGCTACCATTGTCACAGGGAGCGTCAAAGTCTGCGTCACTCACTAACGCAGTATGTCGTCAATCAAGGCATCTTGTGCAATCACTCTTACAGCTCTTCAAGTTATTGACCTCTTTCTTGGTGATGATATATCTTTTTTAAAAATTGTTTTAATGACATTTAGAAGTGCATAGAAGCAAAATAGAGATTCTAATGAGAAAAGACACTTTTCACTATGCCCTAAATCAAGTATGACATTGACACATGAGTACAAAGTATATAATGTGCCATAGATGAAGCACGTCTATATGATTGTAAAAGGAAAATGAAAAGGAGAAGAGTAAGAATGAAACGGAAACTCATTTAAATGAAAATACTGTAAGGTAAGAAGCATAATTACTCTTGCATACATTTAACATTGGATGTTAATTATGCATGGTAAAAATAGGAAGACGATCAAAAGAATGCTGCAGGAAAAAATAAAAAATAACTTTTTTACAAGCATTAAACGTGGTTTTACTATGACACACTGGCTAGTTACAAAAAAGAATTTGACAAATGTGAAAAAGATGAAGAAAATGGAATTTGGCTAAAAAAGAAAGACATATTTTTAATAGAAATACTGAATAGAAACATCGACCTGTTGTATGTACACTCTAAGAAAGAAAGGGTGCAAAAAAGGGTGCAAGATAAGAGTTTGCACCCTTTACATAAAAATGAACCCTATTGAAGGAAAATGGGTTAAAAAAAGGGTGCAATATAAGATTTTGCACCCTTCCCACAAAAATGAACCCTATCGATCAAAAAAGGGTGCAAAATAAAAGTTTGCATATTGCATACATATTCATGATTATTTTCCACGTGTTCACATAAAAATACATTTATCATGATTTGTTAAGCAACTTATGACAATGCACATCAATTTTGGGATTTGTATTTTCCTTTGGCAATCATTAACCAATAGATTATTTTGTCTGATCATGTTACAATTACATTCTCGTTTTAGCAATAGATATATTGATTATATGATTACTAACCAAGAAACATCATGCATGTTTAATATGTATTTGTGTACGAGCAAATTTTACCATTATTCCTCGATGATGAGTGCAGGATTGCACCTTTTAAAGGGTGCAGGATTGAACTCCCTAAAGGTGCTGCTATTGCATCGGTTTGCACTCCTAATGGAGCAGGATTGAACCATTAAGGGTACTAACGGTCTCCTAAAAGGTGCAATCTGGCACCCTCTTAAAGGGTGCAGGATTGAACCCATAAAAGTGCTGCTAGTATTGCATCGGTTTGCTCCCCTAAAGGTGCAGGAATGAACCATAAAGGGTACTATTTCCCCTAAAAGGTTCAATCTGGCACCTTTTAAAGGGTGCAGGATTGCACTTTTAAAAAGGGTGCAGGATTTAACCCCTAAAGGTGCTGCTATTGTTGCATCGGTTTGCACCCCTAAAAGTGGATACTTGCACCATTTTTTCTTAGTGTGTAGTGTTTATGCCATCCCAAATGAGTGAAACAAAAATCGGAGCTAGAGGTCGAGAGCAAGAGTAAAAATCGAAATCATCTGACAAAATCTGGAAAGAAGAAGTAAAGCTAACAGGAATGAGTTGGGAGAGCTCCGAAACACGATTGAAGAACATGCAACATGGTTTTGCAATCTCACCTTGGCTATCAAAATCATGTTCGTGATAAACCTCTTGGGAATATACCGAGAAATATCCCGGGCATGTAAGTATGTCAGAAAAAAAGTCCATTACCCTCGGCATCACTGTTTTCTTTCAAATATGAACTTTATGATGGACCACGTTCTCTTTGCAAAGAATGGTTCTAAATGAGAACGGGTTCCACGGATGGGATTGCATAAGGTGATGACTTAAGGAAGATATTGAAAGAGTGTTGGTGTATCTACAAAGGGGAGTGGCATAGATGCAAGTGACCCGGGTAGCACTTGAAGGGGGCGGCGAACACATACGGAGGAGAAAAGCATGGTATGGGAATCGTATTTTGAGAGGAAATTTCTATGATTTATTCTGGATAAGATGCTGCTTATCAGTATCGGCTTGCATGATGATGTATAGATACATGTATACATGTATAAGCGCCGGTTGGAGAGGATGGACGGTAGGAGAGGCTCGACGTTTCGAACAGGTTGACTGATCCGTCGTCAGGAGTGCCATATATAGCTGGCGTGCGTGAGCGTAAGCCACCGGGTTGTTTATCACGCAGGAGTGGATTGGTTGTTTGAACCAGTGAAATACAAATAAAAAACGCACAAAAACTTACTGGGCATCATCTCCGATAAAAAACGCAACTCCCATTTACACATAGTGACCTGTGTTGAAGATAAGTTTGAGTTCTGGTAATGATAGAAAATAAATTTTTACAGAATCCAACAAAACTTACACTTAAAGGTAATACAAAGTTATGGGAAATTTTGAAAATTGGTCGGATAGTGATTCTTCACAAATTTGATTTATTTGGATGCCCCTGTGGATGTATTAAAAGCATTAGAAAATTTAGCCCCTAAAACATTTCTGCTTTTGAGAAATATTGAATACAAAAATTTACCGGTGCTCCCGGTAAATTTTGATAAATTTCAAATAGCGCCTGCGGCCGTACAATGATAGCTGCGACCATGAAAATCACAGAATATGTAGTTGTGATATATAATTTCAAAACGGGAATAGCTAATCGGTCGATTTTAGTCAAGAAACATTGTTATATAGCTTAATTAATATCTTGACCTTGAGAGGGAGCTATACAACATAAAGAGTTTATTATTTACAATTTCATAACTTTAGACTCGATTTCAACCGCGACAACGATCACTGAATATTGTAGGATCGCATATGCTTCCAATATGTTCATTTGAACCAAATTCATGACCATATACCAAAACTTTGTATTACCTTTAATGTTCAAGATTACAAATAAATGACATGTGCCGAACGATTTTGGAAGAAAATGTATCTAGGGGCTGAGTAATGACCATAGATAGATAAGGAAATCAAGGTAGTTAATGTGCAAATGATGATGATTTCCAGCAAGTTTTGGGTAGTCTGTTTTTATTTTACTGGTTCAAACAACCAATCTACTGCAGGATAAACAATACCCTAAATCCAGAATGAATCATAGCCATGTTCTCCCGACATACGATATCCATACAACAACTCAAGATTAACTTTAAGCACATGGTGTCGGGCCTTCTTAACCGGATTTCCTTATCTTTCTATGAACATTTTTCTATTAAACATTCACCATATAATTATCGTCATTATGTCTTTAGACAACCCTTGTATGAAACCAATCTATTTCGTAATTAAGAACTTAGAATATGAATGTTTATGAAATTTTCTGTTCAGAGCAAATTGAAGAGGAGCTCGCAAGATACGTCGCAGTGTTGCCAATTTGTGTTTCACTGATGAGAACTTAAAAAAAAAACTATGACTTTCCCAGTTTAATCGGATATATATAGTTCAAACTTTCACCTAATTCCCTCATTTCTCTGCTTTTATCATAACCAATTTAATATCTAAGTGAAATTTCCCTTTAAACATTGGGGAAATGGGGAAGAAAATTTAACTGACTACAAAGTAGTCAGTTTACATTTGTAGTATCATATAATTAAAAATGAATACATGTGACGACTATGCTTCTTAATTTCTTTCCTCGTATTGACAGTCTCATGTTTTCTTTAATTAAAACAAAATGAGGCTTTAGGCTCGAATCTCGACCGAATCTCATTATTCATGCCATTTTTAATCATAGAAAGTGTGTTTGTTTGTTTATTTCGAATCACATGAAGTCAAGTCGCACAAGCAGACAGATATGACAGATATGCCAACAATACCATTTCATTTTGTTTGTTGGTTTTCTTTATTATTTATCATCCTCTGGGATGGATACGTGCTCAATAGAAATATAGCTGTTAGTATTATTATTATCCATCGCCGGCAGAAGCAAAACCCGACTCGCCTTCTACCATTGGCATTGCGCTATTAAATGTCGAATACCCCACCCCCTCCCCCCAACAAAAAGGGGAGGGGTACATGATTACATCGTATGACATTTTAGTACCGTATGCGTTTTGTGTTAGGACAACAAACATAATTAATCATGATTATTGTACCTTTGATACAAAATCTGTCAAAATTGTCTGGCATATTCTTGAAAAAGAAACAGGTGCGTGTGAATGTTATCATCAACATCCGACATTTCATCACTGTGGTATGCTGTTAAACTCATCGTGAAAAATTATAATCTTGCGCAAATTGATATGATTATCATTGCAAAAATTGCGAGGATTTAATCGCAAAGAATTTCAATGGTAAACAAGCTTCCTTGTGCAGACAATGTCAAAGGTCCGAGACACACAAACTCATAACCCTTGAGATTAGATGTAATACTGGCTATGAAATATCATAATTCGGCAGCTGATCGCAAAAAGGTCGTAAGAGCCATTGTTAGAGGCAGTAACAGTCTTCTTGCGAAGAGCCGACGAATTTATTTTGTCTCGATTTTTTTTCACTATCAGATTAGTAAAGCCAAGATGGTGGTAGCCCAGAAGTCACGGCCTCTTTCAAGTGTCACAAATGAGATCGCAGACATCAGCACAGAGCAGACGACATCCTCACACGATCACGCCCTATCTGATATCGATCGCAGGATTGACGGTCTGGATTCCCAGATTCATAGTTTAAATGTGTGAGTATAGTGAGGTGAAATGGAAGTTTCAGCAGTCGCAGTTTCAGGGGGGATGCTTTGGGAGCCCAGCCGTTCACCGAAATTCGTAATTATAAATTATTTTAAACGAAAAAAGTGTAGAATATGAAGGCAGGCACCCCTCCCCCCACCCAGGCCTTATTAAGCCCCACAACCCCAAAATATTTTCTAGAACGGCGCCTGAAATACAGGGTGTGTAAAGAAATATTACGCTTAAGCAAATGTTTTAATCCCGCCCTACTCTTCTACTTTTTACTTGCTTCTATTTGCTTCCATGAAGAAAAAAATATGAATTAGGATATCTCAGGAGATGTCTTGCCCTAAATGACAAGTCTTTATAAGATTAAATTAAAAAAAGGTTTTAAAACATATTTGTAATGGAAATGATTGGCGTAGACAGGGGGGGAATACGCGCTCCTATTGAATCACAATAGAGAGAGAAAGATAGAGAGAGAGAGAGATAGAGAGGGGGAGGAGATATATTGATATTTAATAATACATTTTTAAATTTCTATATCATCTATTCAAACATACATTTCCATGTGCATTAATATGAGATTTACATTTATTTTTATCTAATGCAATACATATCTTTGTATAGAAAAATAAGAAAATAAGCTACACGCAAATGCATATATGAATTAAAGATGAACAAGCAAGAAGTTTGATGTGCTTGCAGCCCTCGGTTAAACTAAGAATAAATATAAAATGAAGAAAGTGTTTATCTATTATAAGAAATATATTAAAGAAAGGGGTAGAACGCTGCTTTTCTAACTACAGCAATAGTAACACCTGTCGATTTGGTGAAAGGAAAAGAAGAAAAAACAGAGGAAGAAAGAAAGCTGATAGTTGGAACGGGAGAAGAAGATGACACATTCTTCTCTAAATCCTCATCCCAGTGAGATCGCGTTGATCTGTCGCGTTTCAAGTCATGAGAACCATTTTCTAATCAAGGAATGCCAGTGTCCATCCGCGACTGAACCAACACTATGCCTATAATGGAGCTGGTGCACATATTGCTTTATGATGATGTTTAATAATTTTTCTGACAAAAGCAATTTGAAATGTTGCGAAACACTAGACTAGGAATCGTCTAGACACATTTGATATTAAACAACTACAACAAGAACTATTTAAAATGACATGAACCCGATTTCAACGATGCTTCAAGCAAACAGAGGGAGAAAAAAAAGGAAAGTTAAACAAATTGAAAATTGACAGAGGATAGCTAAGCGGCTGTAATGAAATATGGCGGACGTGACAAATTTGGCGTTTGCAAAGTCAAAAGAGTTCAGTGTGTTAGTTAAGGTCAGTTAAAGAAGGGCAATAGGGCTATACAGGGGCAACCCATAAATAGCTGGTGTTCTGTTTTTTATTGAGCTAAATTAGATGGAACTCATGCAGTACGTGATCGGGTAGGACAAAAAGGTGTGATTTAATGTGGTAAAATAGCTCCCATTTTAACAAGAAAGTGATAAAATGACAACACTAATGGGTTTTAAGCTCTTATCGAGGCCACCGAAAGAAATTTATCTCAGCTTGCTTAAGAATAGACAAATGAAGATTTCATTAAAGAAAATATGATACCTTAAGCAATTCGTTTACGTGCGCAGCTGAGCGTAGCATCTTGTAGCATATTCCGTTGTGGGAGAGGGAGAGAGATGGATAGAAAGGGAGAGAGAGGGAGAGAGAGAGAGAGAGAGAGAGAGAGATAGAGAGAGAGAATCCTGGTATTATCGATGACCTTAAATAAAAAGAAATCTTGAAAGCAAGAAAAACGATTGCATTTTCTTATATTCTTTTCTCCTAATGACACTGGAAATTTCTTCTTGTGTTAATATTACAGTTCCCTTTTTTTACTCTCGAATTCTCGATGACGTTACACTACGATACACGACTTGTTATGTCTATTATCAAAACATTTGTCCATTTCATATCGGTATGTACCTACATATCTTTATTTCAAATGAAATAAAACGAAACAATATCTTTTAAATATTTCCTTCCAATACTGCAACTTTAAAACAATTGAAATAAAATAAAATCATGGAATTGTAGTATTTAACCATGATAATAGTATATTGCCACAGTTTTTTTAACAATATATTAGTAAATTAAAGAATCTACAATCCACCTTTACCTTTTAAAAGAGAATATGCCGTTCGTTTAAATATCTTTGACATGATTGTAAAAGATGTTGAATCACTTACCCAATATATGTTTTTAAAATCAATGAAAGAAAAAACCACCCTGAAGCTTGAGATATTATTTGAAAAGTTTAAAACTGTTAAAGGATATTTCATTTGTATAATGTCTATCACCATATTCATTCTTTTAAATAGCTTAATTTTTTTCTTCTTCAACGCTGCTTGATTGAAAAGATTGATAATAACTTTTAGGACGACTGTTTTCATAGCTGGAAATATGTATCGCTAAGCGTCATTGTCGAAAACAGTAATTATCTATTAAATATTTTATTTTTGGCACTGAGTAGATTTATCATTTCTTTTACATACGTAGAGGCACCTGGAAAATTTTCTTTGTTTGAAGTTTTGATTTGTAATTTTTAGTGAACATCATTAACAAAAGAAGACATTCTCCCGTTCTTTCCGTATGCCTGCGGGTAATTCATTTAAAAAAGGAACTACACTGATTAATTTGTATAAATTTGAACCACTACTATTTAAGAATAAAAAAAGGGTCTCCCATTATAGATAAGTCAGTAGCCCAATATATAATATGTTGGGCCATTAAATACAAAATAAACAGATAAAGGGAGTAAGCTTGAGTATCTGGTACATACCGTGTGACGTCACAAACAAATTAGCGCAGCCTTTGAGTATCAACCAAAGACGTTTGAATATATATCATCAACCATCAACATCTTATGTGACGTCATAAATAGGTTATCAAAAACCTTTTGTATCAACACACTGTGTGACGTCACAACAAATTTAGAGCTCAGCGTAGGCAAAAAGGCAGACTTAACCCTAATAAGGCCGGGCTATTTGAAGTCTTACTACGGCCGGGGGGGGGGGGGGGGGGGGCATTATGCCCCCCCCCCCCAAGATCTCGGCCTTAAAACGGCCGATCTCCGCGAAAATTTGCACGCATGTCAAGTGAAGTGTATAGAACAATGTGATAATTTCATTTTTTTGAAAAAAAATCACTCATTTGCATATTTATGGTAATTTATGCAAATAACGTCATAAAATCACATTTTTACACATAAATCATATATTATTCATATTTAAGCATTCTTTTTCACTACAATATATTCATAAGACCATTTGGAACAATAATACGACAAAAAAAATTGGAAGAGCCAGCTTATTCCTTATGTTATCTCTTGTTTTGATAATTTCTTATGTATTTCATTGTTTTTTTTAACTTATGTATGTTATTGTTTTTTTTTTTTTTCATTTCTTCCTACAATTCAACTATTTTGACACCCAAAACAACCACCTAAACTTTAAACAAGACCCAATAACCAATGTTTGATCTATGTTTAGGAAAAATGACATTTCCATATGTTTTGTACACAAATCACAAAAATGAGCGATTTTCGGGCTGACATGCAAAAATGCGCAAGACTCTAAAGAAAAAAGTCAGCGAGCGGCGAGTCGCCATTCATATGCGTTCTCGAACAATCAGAAAAATCGTGGAGGGGGGGGGGGGGGGGGGGCATAATGCCCCCCGGCCTTATTAGGGTTAAGAAAGTAATCTGATTTCGTTTTAGATATCCTTGACCATAATAACAACAAAACAACAAACACAGAAAATCACATCCAGTAAAGTTAAGAATATAAATGAAGACATATTGTGGAAGCAATACGATAAGTTCGCAAAAAAAATCTGATTGAATATATCTACTGTAGTAGAAATAAAAATTTAACTACTTTAATGCTAATTCAAACGCTTATAATTGTTTTTTCTGTCAGTCTCGTAGGAGGCACGTTTTGGGTAATTGTGTCGCTTTAAAAACAAACATACAATATATGAATTAAAAGAAGATCAACGTAGTTTTAGCATGGTTGATCGAATTAAAGTAATTACAAATATTTTCTCAAACATCAGCCCTTTCCTCTTCCGTCTATTTTCCTATATAGAGATTTAAAGCAAATCTTAGAGAGGACCCCAAGTGTTTCTAACATGGAGGAGGAAAATGCCGAACTTCGCCGAATGCTGAGAAATTTCGAGCGCTTTTTCGGCACCCTATACGCGGAGAAACCCGAAGCATTTGACGCCGAGGCGAACGCCGAAGTAAGGATGTCAAAGCTTAACGAATACCTTGGCAACCGAGAGGCGGAGCTAGCAGGTTTGCGCCCGGCACCATCGACGGTTATTGACACGGAGGAAACCTTTGACCCGGAAGTACTTGGCAGAGCCCTCCTCCAAATTACAGAGGAGAATTCAAAACTGGCAGAGAAAGTTCAGGTAAATCAGAGTATTTAGAAAAAAAATGGAATGATCTTTTATTTGTTTGGAGTTAGGAAGCAGTCTGAAATTAAAGTGGAAAAAATGCTCTCCCCATTTCATGTTAACATCAGTCACTCATAACACAAGCATCATTTAAAAATAAAAGTGTGAGTACGTATTTACAGCTGTAATTTATTATTCTAAAATCATTTCAGTGAAAATCATTTCCGTCTCTGATCCTTATTTATAACTATTGATCATTATCGTAATGTAAATTATAGTATGAACAACCTTACGTACGCAATAACACATTGCCGCCTCTCATTTCTGATTTCAAATTCTTTATAATAAAGAATTTGAAATAGAAATTTGAGCAAAATATAAAGTACAATAATTGTACTTTATATTTTGCTCAAATTTCTATTTACTTATAGTTTATCCTTTTAATAATCATGAGAAGAAAGAAAAGTTTAAACAAATATAAAATAAAATAGTATATAATGTAATTCGAAAGTTTAGCCCAAAATACTGACGAGTAAAATGTAAAACCTGCATTCAACAGCTATGTCTACTCCCAAGGTCATCATTTCACATTTTGCTGCCATTTCATCTAAATTTCAGAAACTACAATCAAAAGTTGACATCACTATCCCAAGGAAAGAGAGTGGCCGTGATGACGTCATAGCAGAAGTGAGGAGACGTAGGAGCCCACGTGACCTGCATACACAGAATGTGATGAATGGTACCTCGGTATCCAATGAGGTAAATTATAGGCGTTCCTTTATAATATGAAAAGTGATTTAAATATTTCGCTAAAGCCCCCATCACACCAAACTAGTTCTCACTACGTTCTCGAAAATGTTGCCAAACAGGCTCAAACTGTGTGCGAACGGAGTTGAACGTGATAGCAACTACTTGCGACCTGTTTAAGGACTTTATAGACGGGTTCGGACTGGACTAATGTCTCTAATACGAGCCTAGTTCGTTCATTAACAGTCCACAAAACGTACAACTCGTCTGTACCGGTCCACAGTCAGTTCATATAAAGTTCAGATCGGATAAATTTGATATTTCCAAGTAGTCCATTTTTACTAGTTCGGAACTTGTTTTAACTAGTTTATAACCCAACCACCCCGTTGAGAGACAGTTCAACTCGTCCTAATCTTGTTCTTGGTGTGTTCGAACGCGCTCCTAGAGCGTGTGCAATCCCGTCCGATTTTTGGGCTTTACAAACCCAGCACCGCGTTCTTCCTCATTGATGCTCGACCACATCACGTGGTAACACGTTCCTTTGAGAGGGCCTTCGGTCCTGGAATGCGCTATAAAAGAACGAACTATTATTATTGTTTAGTAGGATCGAAGTACGGCAATTCCGTTCAAAGTACGGCAATTCCGTTCGTAGTACGTCCATCTCGTGTTAAGTACGTTGTCACTCGGTCCAATTGCAGAACGGGGAGAATTTGGAACAGGCTCAAATTCTAGACCACCCTTCCCGTCCAAGCTAGTCTGAACCCGTCCACTAAGTCCTTAAAAAGATCGTAAATAATACGTTCACTCCGTTCACACACAGTTTGAGCCCGTTTGGCAACATTTTCCAGAACGTAGTGAGAACTAGTTTGGTGTGATAGGTGCTTGACTTGAACGTCTTGATCTGCAAAGCCTAAAGCGTAGAAGTTGAACAGGAATGAGGAATGGTGAGAACGCTCTGGGTTTTTATAACTCCCGAGGCAGGACGGGATTGCACACGCTCTATAGGAGCGCGTTCGAACACACTCAGAACGAGATGAGGAAGAGTTGAACTGCCTCTGAACGGGGGTGGTCGGGTTAAAAACTAGTTAGAACAAGTGGCGAACTAGTTAGAATGGGTTTAGACGTATTGGGAACGAGGTAGAACTAGTTAATATAGGATTTCCCGGCCAAATTCGCAAGTTTGTCATTCAAATTCATGTGTCTTGCGTTCAAATTCGACGGTTTTAGTGCTGTCGAATATATCTAGGGTTTATATTCCTTTTTCTAGATTTCAAATCTATGAAGTTTTCGTTAGAATCTATGTATGTTTCATTCCAATTAATGAACAAAGTGCTTCTTTCGCTATTTGGTCATTCGATTTAGCGCAACACGATTTTCTGACATCTCGACGGTGTACTTCAAGCATTCTAATTCATTTGTAGCATTCAAATTAGCACTTTGTGCACTCAAAGTAATGATCAATATACATTTCTCGTTTATTAAACACTTTTTATAGCTCATTCTTTTCTTTCAAGATCGTTTCTCATGTGTATTTCATCCTATTTTATTTTCTTGCATTTATACTCTTTATATACTTTTAGATTTATCAGATATTCATCAGCCTTTAAGTTTGATTGTTAAAAAAAAAGACTTACATCTACGGACTTAATGGTCTCAATATTTGTGTAAATTTTCATGTAAGGAAGTTGTTTGTCTTGTGTTTCATCATTATATTTATCACAATTTCATTATGAAGGAAGGGTACAATATTGTGACTGGGGTAGGTGTTTTTGTATCCCCACTTTTCCGGGGTATATGAGCATGTCCGTTCAGAGATACCATATCCCTTGATTTCGCCCCTTCTTTACCTAATGTCTGACTACAAACATAATTATGCTTTGTCCTCAAAATTAATAAATTGAATAACAGAAAAGACCCCAATGGCAAATTATGTATTTAATTGCATTTTTTTTAAAGCTGTAAACGTGTGTTGCATTTCTTCCCCCTAACATTCCTAACTTGAATAAACATAATTCGAATACGAATGACAGGTGTTAATTTGAATGGTAAAAATGACGCCTCGACAAGTGACGATTAATTTGAATGCTAGTTGAGCAGTTTTTAAATTGAATGACAGATCTATGAAATCCTTCGACCAAAATCCTAAATTAAATACAAATCGGGAAAATTGAAAGATAATTGGCATGGCAAAGCCGATCTGCGCTAACTTAAATGCAAAGTAAATGAATTCGATTGACAAACTCGCGAATTTGGCCGGGAAATCCTATAATGGGTTTAAACTGGCTACGGACTGGCCTGGACTGCCTAATCTACCCGATCTGAACTTAGTATGAACTGGCTGTGGAGGGGGAACAAACGAGATAGACGTATTGAGGACTGTTTACGAACGAACTAGGATCGTATTATAGACATTTTTTTTACACATTCTGCCTCGATCACAACCCGTTTTAGTAATATCTAGGACGGTTCAAGAACGTTGTAAGAACTAGCTTGGTGTGATGGAGGCTTAACAGAGCCAATGAAAGGGGATGTAATGGTTGAAGAAAAATCATATTAAATCAATGTCTTTTAAAGTTTGTACAGAAAAAAGGATCTTGAGTTCTTTAGGTGCGCCCATTAATTTTGAACAGCTCGGTATTATATCATCAGCCAAAAAGTAGAAGCGGGGAGCGGTAGTTATCAAGTTTCTGGAAAGTGTTAGGCCAAACTGAGGAATATCTAGCAAAAGAAAACGCGACTTTTTTTTTACTAGTCATGCTAAGTAGTTTGTGTCACCACAAATAGTTCAACATCAAGCGCAAGACAAAGACGGCGATACATACAGAAGGCAGATTAAACCCCCTAGCCTGAACCACCGCTGGTGCAATGTTTGTTTTAATATTTTCATTAGTATTCGGAACATTGGCAAAGAACTGATTGTGCAGATTTAGAAAGAAACATTGAGAATTCCTTCAGAACTCTCTCCACCGGCATCCCTGGCTGCGGATTAATCCTCATTACCAGGTCCCTCGGAGAGGACCTTAATCCGTCGGTCACCTGGTTGCTTACTAACAAGCTTTTATGCTTTCTTGGCAGTCAGGTAAATTAACCAACCAACCACCAGTCCGCTACAATCGACATTTGTTCCACTTGAAGAGCATTGACACGAAGATGGACATTGAGTTGCGTAATGGACTATAGCCTTGCAGATCGACAGCGATCAGCAAGATCTTAGAAAGGCGTTTTTGACTTGGAGCAGGCTGCACAATGTAGAGCGCCATCTTGGACGAAGATATATATGTGCCTGAATATATCTCATCCTCGTTCTGTTTATTCACCGGGAAATTAGTTTTAATGCTTGGTGAAATTGACTATCCCTGCATCAAGGAGGATGATTTAAAGGAAGACGGATCTTTGCGTTGATGGCCAAGAATCAAGCAGTTTGAATCCTCTTTGCCCAAGAAGAATAGTAAATGTCAAGCTAGAGCTCGTATTAGCAATACAATAATTCTGTGCATACAAACTGAATTTAATACTCCACAGATTGCCTCGTCTATTTTCTGCCTTGTATTCGTATGACTCCCCTGCAACTTGAGACCAGCATTAGGCCTGTGGGAATCCCAACGGGAAAAGATTATCGATGAATAACTTTAATAATAAGATATAGATATTTTCTTTAATTTTTAGTTTTTCGTTTGCTCCTACTAACTGTATACCCTCCCCTTTGGGAAACTGTAGGAAAAAGAACCTTTATATAATATTGTATCGAGGGTGAGGGAAATTTTGTAAATGAGAATTCCATACAGAACTCCATACGTGATAGGATAGGGCACAGAGTATTACACATGACCTGTTTGTCGTAACAAGTGAAGTCCAAACTTGGTGACCGACAACACCTGTTTTGGGGTAAACACCCAAATTGTATCAAATTCCCCATGTAAACCACTACTATGATCAGTAAACTAGTTTTCGTTTGCATACCCGTGCCCCACCCCCTCCCGAACATGCTTAATCGGCTACTCGAAGCTTTCTTTACAGTGTCCTAGCACATTAGTAAAAGTTTGAGCAAAATCTGATTAAAAACATTCAGGTTTTGATTTTCTGAAGTTGTAATCAATGAAGCACAAATTAGCAACGTTGTGATGTATCTTGCGAGCTTCTCTCTCACTTGCTTTGTACCTAAAATGTCATAAATTGTCATTTTCTTACTCTTTGATGAAATATATTCGTTGCGTGAAATGCGAATATAAAGGGCCAATGATGAGTACATCCCCCCCCCCCATATTCTTTTTATCTCTCTCTTCACTTTCTTCCTTTTTCGGTATTCGAAATATTTGGCGGAGTTTATCCCCCCCCCCCCCCCCCGTACTAGAAAAGACGCGACACAAATGTCACCGTTAAAATTTATGTTCATTATTTTACGTAGGGTTTTTAATATACATCCCCGACATGTGATTAGTGTCCTCACCCCTGCCCCCCCCCCCCCTCTCTCTCTCTCTCTTTGTTGAAATCTCCATTTTTAATTCGATTTTTCCCCCCTCATCCAGATATCTTTAATGAATAAGCTATTGACATTGAGTTAAACTTAAAAAGGCCGGGCTATTTGAGGTCTTAGTTTTAGAGGGGGGGGGGGGCATAATCCCCCCCCCCCTAAAACTAAAACTAAGACCTCAAATAGCCCGGCTGTGAAACGGCCGATCTCCGCGAAAATTTGCACACATGTTAAATGAAGTGTATAGAATGATATTATGATAATTTCAATTTTTGAAAGATTCACTCATTTGCATATATATGGTAATTTATGCAAATAAGGTCATAAAATCACATTTTTACCCATAAATCATATATTCATATTTAAGCTTTTTTTTCACCACATATTCATTAGACCATTTGGAATAATAATACGACAACAAAATTTGGAAGAGCCAGCTTATTCCTTATGTTATCTCTGGTTTTGATTATTTCTTATGTATTTCATTGTTTTGTAACTTATGTATTTTTTGTTTTTGTTGTTTTATTTCATTTCTTACTACAATTCAGCTATTTTGATCCCAAAACAACCACCTAAACTTTAAACGAGACCCAATTACCAATGTTTGATCTATTTTTAGGAAAATTGACATGTACACACATGACAAAAATGAGCGATTTTGGGGCTGACATGCAAAGAAAAAAGGTCACGTGTAGGTCCGATTTTCATTTTTTTTTTTTTTTAAAGATGCGCAAGACTCGAAAGATTTTGAACAATTGGAAAAATCGTGGAGGGGGAGGGGGCATAATGCCCCCCCTCCCGGCCTTATAAGGGTTAACCCTTTGACAACTTAATCGTTATATTCCCCATTATGTTTCATACAGGAGCCACACGGTTCCAGTAGGCAGTGGGTTAATGGTTTATTCCAGGGGGGTGTTTCACAAAGATCCTAGATAGAAATTATCTCTAAGTTGGACTTTAAAATTATGGAAAGCCGTTAGCATCTTTGAAAATATTGTGTAAAAGTTATTTTAAAAGGCATAGAATGTTGATTCAAATCATTCAAATTTTTTATCATCAAGGAGATTTCATGTTCTGGATGTGGAATTTATAAAAAGTATAAAATACTTGAATTTCTGCTTTTGAATATATTTCATTTTTAGGCTCCAATGGCTGTCCATAACTTTTAAGTCCCACTTAGTGTTAAGTTCTACTTAGGATCTTTGTGAAACACCCCCCAGGTCCTCCATGCAGCTTCACACCTAAGTTCTCTTCTGCTCTTCATCATATTTAATCTGTTTTAGTCGAAGATGTATTTATACATACCGATGATATCATTCTTTTTCGCAGACGCTATCTACAATCGAACGCATGCTGGCGCAAGAGATCGCTTCGGCTTTGGCCACATTCAACGAATCGTCATCACCTCCATCGTCGTCCAATTCGAGCAGCAATACGGTTTATACCGACATCAGTGATGACGGAATGTCCACATCGGAGGAGATCGAAATCCTGACCGAAGATTTGCTTGGAATTCCTACATCTTCTCGTAAGTTCTTAAAATGTATTTAAAAATAAAAATAAAATAAAAATAATATTAATACTGCTACTAGTACTACTACTAGTACTACTACTACTATTATTACTACTACTACTACTACTACTACTACTACTACTACTACTACTACTACTACTACTATTACTACTATACTACTACTACTACTACTACTACTACCTACTAATACTACTACTACTACTACTACTACCTACTAATACTACTACTACTACTACTACTACTACTATTACTACTACTACTACTACTACTGCTACTACTACTACTACTACTACTACTAATAATAATAATAATAATAATAGAATTAGTAATAATAATAATAATAATAGAATTAGTAATAATAATAATTATAATAGAATGAGTAATAATAATAATTATAATATACATATACATATACATAAATGATAACCAGGAGCTATATTCTTATTAATTAAAACAAAATATGTGACATTGATTAGGAGTTTAACATCTACACATACGAAGGGCCTATTATATCATGGTCTACGACCCCCCCCCCCCCCCCCCCTCCCTTCCAATGAAGGCATACTTGAGTGATGAGATCATTCAGAAGAAACAAATCTACAAAACAAAATGACATTTTTTAACAAACCATAACCTAGAAAAATAGTAAACGGTACATATGCATGTTCTCAATTTTGCATCATGCCAATCCCTGCTTATTTTTGTATTAGACCCACCCCCCCCCCCCCCTTAAAAAAGGAGGACAAATTAAAAGAAGCATATAATTTTCCCCCGTTTATTCGTTTACCGTTTTGTTTACAGGTAGGAGGAAATCTGCGTTTTCGGTTGCCAGTATGACGTCACTGTTAGGGTCAACGCAACCTCAGTACGTGACCTTTGAACATGTCTACGTCAACAAGGGGCGAGACTATCTCGTTGACAACCATACATTTGCTTGCCAGATCGCCGGATTCTACTACATTTCTTTCAAGTAAGATTTGGTTTTGATTTGATTTGATTAGATTAGATTCGTGCTAATTTCAGTTTTATTTGATGAGGCTTACTTAAAATTTGATAAATCCAAATGCACTCTTACACATAAATTTGGAATATTTTTAAACCCTTTTTTTATGAAACGGTTGTGACAATATGATTTATTCTTCATAGATAAAAAGTATTTTCTCAGAACTTTATTGATAAACGACTCTTGAGATAGATCAATAAAGATTTGAGAAGATGTAAACTTAGCCTTTCATAAATAAATCATATTGTCACAGTCATTCCATGAAGAGGAGTATTAAAAAAAAAATCCAACTTTATTTACGGGCAAAAGTGTATATATAAAGTCAGGAATGTTTATAATTCCTTTGATGGGTTTTGATAACCATAATCTTGTTCGCCAGGGCCCCGTTTCATAAAACTTGATATCAATACAAACTTACAAGCTACTGTTATAAGCTACTGAAATCATGGCATATGATTGGCTGAGAGCAAATTTGTCATAGAAATTTAGCATTTGTTATAGATAAAAACGGGCCCCAGATCTCTGGTTCGCATTACATACAAGAGAGATTTTGATTCATTTAATCAGACATGATCAAACTCGAGTTTTAAACAGGCAACATCCAGCATTTTTATGGAAATTGGCTTTAAGCCTATCTGCACTAGTTTGGCCAGGAGGGATTAGACCTCCCTGTATGGTCACTGACAGGTGGTTATCTCATCAAATCAGCTCTCACTTAACATAAGAAAAAGGGGACCAATGGTCACCGCTTAGGCATTGTTTGCTAGTGCAGTGGGGCTTTAAGATATCAATAATTATTCAAAAGTCATGTGATGGGTTTGTACAACCAAACGTTACCTTGCCAGGTCATTGGTTTCTATCGTATCACATGCAAGTGAGATTTGGTTTGATTTAAGTGGAAAATAGCTTCCGTTTAACGCCTATCTGTACTAGTTTGGATTAGACCTCCCTGCATGTTTACTGACAGGTGGTTATCTCATCAAATCAGCTCTCAGTTAACATAAGAAAAAAGGGACCAAGGGGGACCAATGGTCACCGCTTAGGCATGGTTTGCTATATAGAGGGCGCAAGTAGCTATAAGTAGTGCAGCGGGGCTTAAGATATCAATAATTATTCAAAAAAATCATGCGATGGGTTTCGACAAACAAACGTTACTATCGTATCACATGCAAGTGAGATTTGGTTTGATCTAAGTTGAAAACAGCTTCCGTTTAAGCTTGAGGACTCTGACCGAGAAATCAGAAGATT